>JAQZBX010021693.1:0-32098 GCA_029593785.1 Cabassous unicinctus
ATATAGGAATCCCTATAATTTTTGTGTAACATTTATGTAATCTAAGTATCTTTAAAAAATTTAAAAAAATTTAAAAAAACAATATCTATGCTTTTCCTGTCCTACAGTATCAGCTGGATGTTACATATCCCAGTGAATCACTACTCTTAGAGAAGCTGGGAATCAAACTATGGACCTCATATATTCAAGGCAGAAATTCCTCCACTGAGCTAACTTACTAATTGGGTCAGTTAGTTCTTCACAAAACTAATTAGTCACTTTTCACTGGGAAGGTTTTACTCTCCTGTGGCAGCAGATTTCATCAGGTGTATGAGCAGATACCCCCTCCCCTCTCCTGGTCAGGTTGAGTTCCCCTTTGAAATACAAATGGGACCCTGAAGACTGAGTTCCCCTTACTGAAATGGTTTACAAGCCTCTTCTAATCTACCCCCTCCTCCCAGGGGACCCTAAATAATCTTGTGGAAACTTAGTAAGCACTACCTACTTCCTGACTCCCTTAGGGGAGTTGAAATTCTGACAGCCCTCT
Organism: Cabassous unicinctus; assembly: GCA_029593785.1. Taxonomy (NCBI): domain Eukaryota; kingdom Metazoa; phylum Chordata; class Mammalia; order Cingulata; family Chlamyphoridae; genus Cabassous; species Cabassous unicinctus. The sequence continues at coordinate 527 of JAQZBX010021693.1, forward strand.
GTGCGGAACTATTAAATTGGCTGAGTCTGCCCTCTCTCAAGCCAAGCCTCTGTATCCCAGGGCGGTTAGGTAAATCAGGCTTCCTCAACAGATTTGCCTCTCCCCTCAGGCTGGTGCAACATCAAGCCATCTGGTGTGCTCCCCAAAGCTCTAAGGGTGTCTATACAACCAAGTTCACTACAATGAAATGATTTGCAAGCCTCTTCTAGACCACCCCTTCCTCCCAGGGGCTCCTCAATAGCCTTGAGGAAACTTATTAAGCACTTCCCATTGCCTGACTCCGTTAGGGGAGTTGAAATTCTGATAACCCTCAGCTCAGAACTGTAAAATTGGCTGAGTCTGCCCTCTCTCAAGCCAAGCCCCGTATCCCAGGGCCGTTGGGTAAATCAGGCTTCCTCAGCAGATTCACCTCTTCCCTCAGTCTGGTGCCACTTCAAGCTGACTGGTGTGCTCCCCAAAGCTCTAAGGGGGTCCAGGCAACCAAACTCACAGAAAGGAAACCCCTCTCCACCCTTTGCCAGAACCCTCCTACTCTCAGAAAATGTTCCCTTTCCCTAGGTTGCCAGTGGGAATCGGGGCTCACCCTAGACCTTTGCCCTGAGTATGGGGCTTAGCTGTCTGCATCCATGATTTCCAGCAGGGGAAAAACTCACAGTATTACCTTGAGCCATCTATTTCCCTGTCCACCTCCCTCCAGATCGATGTACTAAAGGCTCTCTCTCTGTAGGCTCTCATAACAGCTCACTTGGGCAGGATCCTGTCCCCAGTCAGCTGTCTTTTGTGAGAGATGATGAGTGCCAACTTAAACCAACGCCATCTTGCCTTCAGTAGCCTCCTTTTTAACTCCACCCCTGGAATGAGGGGAAGCAGGGCTGATCAAAAATCACAGTGATGTTAGGGATCAGATTCTTTCCACCCAGATTAGATTGCAACCATAGCCTAGTTTCCAGCCCCAATTCCAATAGGAAGGAAGCTGGGGACACCTGCACCAGCCTTTCTGGGCAATGGCAGGCACTTTCAGCCTGTATAGACTGGATTGTTGGGCACCTGTGGCTCCATTTCCATCAACCCTCTCAACAGGATAGGTGAGGAGCTGAATTTCCTCAACCTCTCTGGACAATGTCAGGCACTTTTGGTGCACAGAGACTGAATTGTTTGGTGCCTGTGTATCTATCCCCAATCCTTGATAGGATAGGAGGGGGTGGTGCTCTCCCAGCCACTCTGAACAACTTCAGGTGCTTTCAGCATATACAGATTAGTTTGTGGACATGTATACCTTCATCTCTGACACCTGACAAGGTAGGAGGGAGGCAGAGTTTCCTCAGTCTCTAAGGGCAACTGCAGGAACTTTCAGTACAAAGAGACTGGATTGTTCGGTGCCTGTGATTCCATCCCCACCCATAAAGGGCAGAAAGAAAAGTATTCCCTCAGCTACCAGGGCAACTGCAAGTGCTGTTCATCTACATGGACAGGATTGTTGGGTCTCTGTAGTGCTATCCTTGCCTCTGAAAGGTCAGAAGGGATAGTGCTTCTTCAACCTCTCAAGACAATTGCAGGCAATTTTGGCACATGCAGATTTGATTGTTGGGCTCTACTGAGGCTCCATGCCCATCCCTGGCAAGGGAGGAGGGGTCTAATGCTCCATCTACCTGGGCAACTGCAGTCAGTTTTGACTCAAACAGCTTAGTTTGCTGCCCTCATCTATGGCTCCATCCCCAGCCAAATCAGGGGAGGAAAGGGTGAAAACTTCATCAGTCTTTTTGGGCAACTACTGTCCTTGCCTGCAACTACTGTCCTTGGATTACTACACACACCTATGGCTCTATCCCTATTTCTGGCAGATGAGAAAGTTGGGAGAAGCTTCATCAGTTCTTTGGGGAAATGGGGGAAACTTCAACCTCCACATGCCACAGAACCATCTGCATCCTGGGCTCCTACTATGAAACAAGTAAGGCAGAAAAGGCAATAAACAGATTAAAAAGAGGTGAAAATATTCAGATTGGCTAAGCAAGATCCAGTATAAATTTTCAAATTCGGTTGGTTTGAGTATCAAAGAGGAGCAGTAGCACCAAGACAATCAAATAGAAAGCCCTAGACTAAAGAGAGAAACTGTACCTAGAATAAACACTGGATGCCAAGACACCAACACAAAAGTATAATCCATACCAAGAAAGAGGAAAATAAGGCCCAGACATAAGAACAAGCTAAGCCTCCAGGTGTCATAAAAGAATTGAGACAACTAATCATAGATGTTCAAACAAATCTCCTTAATAAGTTCAATAAGATGGCTAAAGAGGTTAGGGATATTAAGATGACACTGGGTGAGCACAAAGAAAAATTCAAAAGCATACATAGAAAAATAGCAGACCTCATGAAAATAAAAGGCACAATAAATGAAATAAAAAATACACTGGATGCATAAAACAGGAGATTTGAGGAGAAAGAATTAAGGATCAATGAGCTTTAAGAATGGCCTCCAAAAGCAAACATACAGTATGAATTAAGAAAAGAATGGAAAGGATTGAACAGATTCTCAAGGAACGAAAAGTTGGCAAGAGATGTGCAAACATATGAATCTTTGGTGTCCCAGAAGGAGAAGATAAGGGAAAAGGGGCAGAAGGAATATATGAAAAAATAATGCTAGAAAATTGCCTAAACCTACTGAAAGAAATAGACATCTACATCCAAGAAGCACAACATACTCCCATACAAATAAATCCAAGTAGACCTACTCTGGGACACATAATAATCAGAATATTAAAAGCTGAAGACAAGGATAGAATTCTGAGGGCAGCATAAGAAAAGCAATGCATCCCATACAAGGGATGCCTAATCAGATTAAGTGTGGAATTATCATCAGAAACTATGGAGGCAAGAAGGCAGTGGTATGATCTATTTAAGATAATGCAAAGAAAAACTGGCTAACAAGAATATAATATCCTTCAAGATTATCTTTCAAAAATGAGGATGTATGAAAATTCTACACATATGCATGTTTGTTTTGTAAGTTCACAACCTCTATTATATATATAAAATTGGTTGTGTTGGTGGAAAGTAAACCAAATGTAAGATATGAACTATAGTTAGTAATATTTGGTTGATGCTTTTGCATAGTTTTTAATGAACGTTTCACAACAACGCAAGGTGGTGTTGGTGGGGTGATATAAGGGAACCCTGCATAATGTTTTGCATGTTTATTCTGTAAGTTCTCAACTTTTACTATACACTTATTGTTCATGTATGTTCATGTAGAACGGTATTTGTCAATATAAAACATGAGAAGTTTAGAATACTTACAGATAAACAAAAACTGAGAGAGTTTTTAATGAATAGACCAGCTATGCAGGAAATAGGAAATAGTAAACAGAGTGGTACAACCTGAAAAGAAAAGACAGGAGAGAAAAGCTTGGAAGAGAGTGTAGAAATGAAGATTATATCCCTAAAAGTAACTAAATTGTAAAAAGAGTGTAAAAATAAGATATGACGGATCAAACCCAAAGCTCAAAATGGGTAAAGTGAGAACTACCTTTACAGTAATAACATTGAGTTTTATTGGAATAAACGCCCCAATCAAAAGACACAGACTGGCAGAATGGATAAGAAAATATAAGCCATCTATATGCTGTCTGCAAGAGACTCACCTTAGAACTAAGGATACCAATATTTGAAAGTGAAAGCATGGAAAAAATATTCAACACATACAATAACCAAAACAAACAAATAAACAAAAAAAACCAAAGCTGGAGTAGTTATACTTATATCATATAAAATAGACTTTAAAAGAAACCCTGTTATTAGAGACAAGGAAGAACATTATATATTAATAAAAGGGGCAATTCAGAAAAGAGAAATAACAGTCATGCATGTATATGCACCTATCCAGGATGCCCCAAATGACATGGGCAAACACTGCCAAAACTAAAGGGAGAAATAGATGTCTCTATAATAATAGTTGGATACTTCAATACACCACTCTAATCAATGGATAGACTATCTGAGCAGAGGCTCAACAAGGAAACAGAAAGGTTGAATAATATGATAAATGTACTAAAACTAAAAGACATATACAGTACAATGCACCCCAAGACAGAATGATATACATTCTTTTCAAGTGCTCGTGGATCTTTCTCCATGATAAACCATATGTTGGGTCACAAAACAGATCTCAATGTAATAAAGCTGAAAATCAACAACAGGCAGGAAAATGGAAAATTGACAAATATATGGAGATTAAACAATATCATCTTAAATAATTCGTGTCTCAAAGAAGAAATTGTGAGGAAAATCAATAATATCTCAAGAAAATTAAAACATGAATACAACTTATCAGAACCTATGAGATACAGCAAAGGCAGTGCTGAGAGGAAATTTACAGCCCTCAATGCTTACATTAAAAATGGTAAAAGAGCTAATATCAATGTCCTAACTGCACAGCTCGAGGAACTAGTAAAAGAACAACAAACTTTTCCCAAAGCAAGCAGAAAGAATGAAACAGCAAAGATAAGAGAAGAAATAAATGAAATTGAAAAAAAAAATAGAATTAACAAAACCAAAAGTTGTTTCTTAGAGATTAACAAAGTTGACAAACCCTTAGACTGACAAAGAAAAAGAGAGAGAAGATACAAATAAATAAAATTGTAAATGAAAATGGAGTCATTACAACTGATACCACATAAATAAAAGGGATCATAAGAGGATACTATGAACAACTGTACACCAAGAAACTAGACAATGTAAATGAAATAAAAAACTTCATAGGGAGTTCTGGTTGCAGAGCAGACAACACCACAGTTGCCGCCACATTGGGGATTTCCGGCTCTTTCCTCTTATCCTTTAATTTGGGAGTCTTTTATGAATAATCTAAACCAGCAAAAGCCAACACTATCAGGCCAGCATTTTAAAACTAGAAAAAGATATGAAAAAGAGAGGTTTGACCCTACTCAGTTTCAGGACTCTATTATTCAACACTTAACTGAAACTGGTACTGATTTAGAAGCAGTAGCAAATTTTCTTGATGCTTCTGGAGCAAAATATTACTGCCCATATGCCAAAACACTCTGACGTTTTGGTGGCCAGTGGAATGCTGCCCCAGGTGGCACACTGGCAGATGTCTGTGTGTTCACAGCACAAGAAGACCTAGAGACCATGCAAGCATTTGCTCAGGTTTTTAACAAGTTAACCATGTGCTACAAATACCTGCCAAAAGGTTTTGAAGATGAAGTTAAAAAGCTGCTGTTGGTCTTAAAGGGTTTTTCAGAGTCAGAAAGAAACAAGTTGGGTATGTTGACTGGTGTTCTTCTGGGTAATGGGATACTTAATGCATCCATTCTTAATAGCCTTTATAATGAGAATTTGATTAAGGAAGGGTTTTCAGCAGCTTTTGTTGTAAAGCTCTTTAAATCATGGATAAATGAAAAGATATCAATGCAGTAGCTGAAAGTCTTTGGAAAGTCAGCATGGATAACAGACTGATGGACTTTTTCCTGCCAGTAAGCAAAGCATTGAAGACTTCACAAAGTATTTTACTGAGGCTGGCTTCAAACAGCTTTCTGAGCCTCCTACGAATCAGCAAACCATAGGAGCTCATAAGGAGCTCCAGAAAAAACTTCAAGAACAGATGTCACATGGAGATCCATTTTAGGATATTTTATATGTGAAGGAGGAAATAAAAAATAAATAAAAACTTTCCAGATTCAATTGTCATTGGAATATTCTGGTCAAGTGTAATGAGCACTGTGGAATGAAACACAAAAGAAGAGCTTGAAGCAGAGCAAGTCATCAAGCTCTTGAAGCAATACAGCCTTCTACTTGCTGCCTTTACTACTCAAGGTCAGCCTGAGATGACTCTGTTACTGAAGATTCAGGAGTATTGTTATGATAACCTTCATTTCATGAAAGCCTTTAAGAAAATAGTGGTGCTTTTTTAAATTTTGTTTTTAATCAACTTTATTGAGGTATAAATTACAAACAAAAGATTGCATCCTTTTTATTGGATAGGTCAATAACTTTGACAAATGTGCACATTCATATAACCAGCACAATCAAAATAAGGAACATTAACATCACCCTAAAAAGTTCCCTTCAGCTACTTTGGAGTTAACCCTTCTCCTACCTATAGCCCTAGCTTTGAATCTAATGTTGCATTTGTCTTGTTAATTATATTCTATCTCCTCTATTTTCTACAGTAATCATGCAATTTAAGGCCTTCCACAGGGAGCAGTTTACTTTATTCCCTGGCTTTTCTATATAAACAGCTTTCAAGAAATGATTTGGTTAAAAACAATTTGTTGTAAAAATTGTTTGCAAATCAAAGTGTAAAAGTATGCAGAGTCTCAAAAAGCAATGATTTGTGTGATAATTTGATATGAAATGAAGAAGCAGCATATTTTATGCCCAGCACCATATTCATCTAAGAAAATCTCATATACAATAATTGAATTCATTAACATGAATCTTGAGTATTCAGACCATTGCTGCATGTTAACATATTTTCTTGCATTTTTGACACCACATGCCCTTAAAATCAGGTGTTTGCTCTCTGGTTTTCATTCCTTAGTGAAGCCATGATAAACAAACTTGAAAGTGAGGTATTTTGGAAATCATATATGGCAGAGATGATGGGAAGAAGAAAGTTGAGTTTTTTCTCATTGAGAAACTTCTGCACTCAGTTACTATAATTCTGTTCAAAATAAATGGGTATTCTTTTCAGACAACCATTCTCAAGTATACGTTAAAGAAATGTCTTGTCATTCAAAGTATTTATGCTCATAATAGACTGAATAAGATTGGCAGGAAAGTATTATAAAAGAAGTACAAGTAAAGGAAATGACTGAAGTACTAAACCCACACTCCTTACTAACTTAAAGAGTTTGTTATGAAGAATGAAGTGCAGTGGTATTGATACATTCCCACTTGGTCGTACTAAACCAGCTTCATTCTCTTAACACATTCAGGAATGACTCAAGCATTGGGCTACTAACATTTCTTAGTTGCCATTTTTTAATTGCCATGAGCCAAACGTTACTTCTGTATGGTAGATCCATTTATTTTAATGACTGCCTTTAATTTTCATCTTTATTTTATTGGTGTTACTCATCTATGTATATTGTCATGAGAAAACAAAATGTGACCACATTTTTGGTAGAAAGAGTTCATGTAAAAGTGAACATTTTGGAGGCTTTCTGATTGGTGAAAGACATTATTCTTGGATAATGCCACCAGAGACTGAGTGGAAATTACCCCTTTCTAAGGTTCCATCCTTATGAGACAAGAATTTAGTGTTTAAAATTAAAAATTCATCTTGAGGGAACAGAATAATATAATTTGAAATAAAGATGATGTAACCATAGAAGAAGAGCATTAAACCTGATAACATTGTGAATGAAGAAAATTGGTTAAAGTGAATAAATTTGATAAAGTTGTCTTTCACAGGCAAGATGTTAATCACTAGATTTCTACATAGTGATCAGCTTTTACTTTGTAATTTGTAGTCCTCAAAAATCTTCTTTAAAAAAAATAAAATACATCCTTATACTTAGGTTTTATATATCATTTTATTTTAAATTCCATGTTAATATCTAGTGGTTCTGTATGCTATGCATTCAGTTGTCTCTTCTTTGTATTAACTAATTGCTACTTTTATTCAGTTTATGAATCCCAAACTGTAAACACCTACACAATTCTAATGTAGCTTAAACTACATTAACATTTCTTCAACCAAACCACTGCATGTTACTGCCACAGCAAGTGTAACCTCTTATTATATATAATGTATAATGAAGGGGTGTAGTCTTCCAACACTACATTATGATCTTTGATCAGAATTTTTTCCTCATGACATATTACTGCTTACTCAGTAAAATATTATAGTAAATGGATGTTACTTGTGACAATATAGAATAAAGAAAGGGAATTTTTTTATTTAAAGACTGCAGATTTTTGTTTGGAATTTCAAGTAAGAAATTTAGAACTCAACTGCCAGTGCCAACCTGTTGTAATTCTTGATGTAGATGTTAAAATTGTACTCTTAGCTTTGGTTGGATAAGTGTTTGTTGATTTTCCTAACTTGATGTTAGATACCATAACTAACGTATGTTTAGAGCAAGCCATACGTTTCTTAATCTTAATCATTCTGAGCGTATTATCCTGGATATACTTACTCTTCTTTTAGGAAGATTAAAAATACCAAGAATGCTATGGAATATTTTGACATGGCATAATGATGGTGGTGAGAGAAATGCATGTGGCTGAGAGATTGACCCTAAATCAGTGTTCCCAGCCTTTTTCTCATCAACTCCCCTTTAAGAAACTTTATTAGACATTTTTTTCCTAATAGCCTCCCCCTATGAAATTTTAATACCATTGATATTTTGTTACGTGTACTGTATGTATATCTATGGTGTATATTTTAAAAGTAAGATTTTATTCATCCCTCATTGAGAATGCATGCCTGACTCTCTCATTTTTTAAGAAGAAAGGGGTCTAGTGATTCATTTTTTATGCTTATCCATATCCTGAAGCAGTATTTTTTCCACTGACAGTATTTGTTTTCTGCCTGTCTCTATCTATGAACAGTTGTACTTTGTATCATATCCCACCTTAGGCAATCAGGCAAGTGATTTTCCATTAGCTCTTAAGTCTTCATGAATTCTTGATTGTAATATCACAAGTAGGATGATTCAGGTTTCTTCAATTTTATGCAAAGTCCTCTAGGTGGATATTTTAATTAAAGTTAGGCACAATAGACTTTGGTAAATGATACTGAGATTTCACTGATGATGCTATCCCATTCAAGTAAGCTGCTTGCAGGAGCTGACCATTAGAAAAGTTGGGTGGCTCTAAATATAATATAGATGCCAAAAAGTTTTAGTGTACTTTATTGATTTACACTTACTGAATTCCATGAATTCAGTAAACAAATTTTTGTAAAGATTTTCTTCTTCACATTTCCATGAGAATTCTGATTTAAGTATTTCTGTTCACCAGCATCCTAAGGCCTAAAGATTTAAAGGATAATTGTCAAGGAAGAAAAGGTTTTCTGGTAGGCTCGATTTAAATTAAATCTGGAGCATGTAATAAGTACTTTTGATCTCTAAGTAATGACTTTATTTATAATTGGCTTCTAAGAACTTGAATTGCAGTGGGATGTGTACCTAAATATATCTTATGTATAAATGTTTGAAACTGGTGTGGCTTAGAAAGGCTTTCCTACTATTTTCCTGCTACACTTTTTTTCCCCTCTCACTTAACTGTGGGCAATTAGCAGCCATGCCAAATCAAATCATTCTCATTTTCCATGTATGCTTACAGTCTTTCTATCCTCTAGGATATCCTTTCATTTCTCAGTAAATTGAAAGGATAAAGATACTTTGCAAATGCACTCAATCATTGTCAATTTAGTAACTCTTCTATTCTTTTTAAAATATGTATTTTTATTTTTTTTAAGTTACTTAAATTACACAATTGTTACAAACAAAATATAGGGATTCCCATATGCCCTGCTCCCCACACCTCCCACACACTCCCACATAAACAACATCCTTCATTAGTGTGGAACATTCATTGCATTTGATAAACATTTCTTGGGGCATATCATTGAGCCTGGACCATAGTTCACATTTACTTTACACTCTCTCCCACGCAAATCTGCAGGCTATGAGAAGATATATAAAGTCCTCTATCTGTCAGTGCAATGCAATTCAGGATGATTCCCAAGTCCTGAAAATGTCCCCACATTACACCTGTCTTTCCCTCCCCCTGCCCCCAAAGTCTCCAGTGATTACTGCCTCCACATCAATGCTGTAATTTCTTCCATTGCTAGAATCACAAGTCTTTAGTAGAATACCAGTAAGTCCATTCTAGTCTATAATTCATTCCCCAATCCTGAGGATTCTGGGATGGTGATGTTCACTCCTCCTCTAATTGAGAGGGGGCTTTGATCTCATACAGGTGATGGATAAGACTCCCTTGCTTACATTCATAGGCCTCTTTTCCTTGGTATGGGGGTTGTCAATCCTCACCTCCTTATTAGTTGCCCTGGATGAATTCAATGAAATGTAAAGTAGGTGTTGTAACTCTGCTGATACTCAGGATGCAGCCGGCACATGGACAGCCCAAAGATTCAAGTCTCTTGGATCTACACCTATGAATTCCAGCATCAAGTATAGGTTCAAATAGAAGAGACATATGAGACATGTGTAGGGAAACCATAACTGAGTCCAATGCTGTCAGAATCAGGAGAACAAACTCCAAAGTAGGGCCCATTGGCAGGCACCAAACTCTGGTGCTATTTGCCCTGTCCATAGGACCTGAATGTTTCTACTACCCTCAGGAGCCCACTATTTAGGGTAGTATCCACTTTGGCAGTCTATGAGATTTTGCTGAGATGTGCATAAATGTTATCTCTGGGATGAACTCCTGACTCACTTTGAAGTCTCTTAGCCATATAAACTCATTTGTCTTTACCTTTCCCCCTTTTATTTGAGGTCTTTTTCCAGTTGCATTGCTTGTTGGTACTTGGTAAAAATCCCTTGGTGCCAGGGAGACTCATCCCTGTGAGTCATGTCCCATGCTGGTGGGAAGGTAATGCATTTATATGCTGAAATGTGCTTAGACAGAGGCTGCATTTGAGCAAAAAGGAGACTCTCAGGAGGCAATTCTTAGGCACTCCACAACTCTAGGTTTTTTCAATTTCAAGAGAAAAGGCTCACAAACATAGTTGTCAAAATCAAGGGCCCATCCATGGACTATCCTCCTACACCAGTCATTGCCCCAGCAATTGGGGGACAGTGGTTGCTCCATTAGAGAATGTAGCAGAGTTCTCCAGGATGGGAATTCAATATTCTCTAACTTATTGTGTGACTCTCCACCCACTGTGACAATGCCCTGTGAACATTTGAACACATTTATATACCTCATATGTATGTCCAGGTGAACTTCCTCCCATGTATTGCCCATAATTAATACCCCACACCAATGATCCTTCCCTGCTCCAGTTGTAATTTAACAAATCTTAATCAGAACATTAAAAGGACAACTGCTTGTAGTGCCTAGGTACCCTAGTGTCCTAGGGTAGAGAGTGGTAAAAATCTGCTGAATTTGTTACTTGGCAAGATTTTATTTAGAGGGACCATTATACTTGCTAAAAACTATGACATCATTTAGAATTTTAATGGTTGTGCTTGTGCAGGTTCTGGAATTTGTCCATTAAATGTGTATAATGAATTTGGGTGCTACAAAGTTTTCAAGTATAATTGGGCTGTTCTATTTCAAGGGATTTCCAGTAAGTGTAACCATTCTGAAATAGCTGAACAACTTATGAGGTACATCATGCTAATATGCTAAGAACAAAAATATTTTTTATTTTTTAAGCTGAAATCCTAAAGGTTGTGCTTAAAAATTAACTTAAGGAAACACTATTGAGAAATTCAAGGACCCTTTTATAAAATGAAGCCTTTGTTCAGCAAGATGTTCTACATTCTCTGCTGTTTTAAGAAAAAAGTATTTTTTTCCTTTAAATAAATGTCATTTCTATTTTAGTTAGGAGTAATGGATCCCAAAGTGGGAAACTATTAAATAGAGAAAATGGGATAGCTGGTAATTTAGATAGCTCTTAGCACTGAACAACCTCCCAAGTACAGCCATCCAAGCCAGTAAATATACTGGTGCATTATTTCTGTGCTTAATTGTGAATCTTGCTTCTTGTCTGTACCCTTGAAATTGAATAAAATTTCATGAGAATCCTTGTTAATGTAAAAAAAACCAAAACACAACTTCCTAGGAACAGATGAATAACCTACACTGACACTATAAGAAATAAAAGACCTCTTCATCGAACTAATCACAAGTAAAGAGTTTGAAATAGTCATCAGACAACTCCTCAAAATGAAATACCAAGAACAGATGGTTTCTGAGGTGAATTCTTCCACTCTTTCAAAGAAAATTTAATGGCAATCTTACTCAAACTCTTCCAAAATATTGAACAAGAATGAATGCCAACAAACTCATTCTAGGAAGCCAATATCTCACTAATACAAAATTCATATAATTATGGTCACATAATTTTTGACAAAGCTTTCAAGTACACACAGCTGGTAATAGAATAGTCTATTCAACAAATGGTTTAATTAATGGGGTAAAACCTTACAATATATAAATGTTTCAGAGAAACTATATTAAAATCTTAGAGACTTTTCAATGTCTTCACTGTGCAATATAAGCCCTGCTACTCATATGCCTCATATTTGAAAATAGTACAGTTTTATTGATTATAATTTCAATTATTTTTTATGCCATATACCACAAAACAATCAAATTTCTGAGTGTGTTATATTGTTTCACTCTGGTCTGCCCCTGAAAGTGTTTGCAATCAACATTAGGTCAGATCTTTGTCTTCAGCACAAAATAGGGACTTTTAATGGCATTCAAGGCTTCTATATAAATCATGTTTACCTGTTAATTATATAAACCTGGTAAAACTGAAATGGTGGGAGAGGATCAAACACTTTGAACAACACAGCTCTTGGAACATATTCAAATAGACTTAATGTAATCACTGAAAACCCAAAATTTAAAATTATCCAAATGCAATTCAACTATTTGTTTATGAAAATCAAACTCAAGTATTAAGAGTTTTCACCCCAAATATGGAATTCAACACAGATCTATAAAATATAAATCCTTCAACTGGGCACATTGGGTAACACAATCCCAACTGACTAAAGGCAGTACCCTCTGTTGCCAAATTAGTTGAGGAATAAGATAATAAGTTCCAAGGACACAATTTATGGTTAAATGAGCCACATGCTCTTCACAATCTTATAATCTAAAGAAAAATTAAGCAAAGAATCCATCCAAAGTGTGCAATTAATGGTATTTGGTATAATCACATAGTTGTGAATTCATCATTTCAATCAATATGCTTTGCATACTTTGTTAATATGTATCAATAAAATTGATTTTAGCAAGAAGATAATGGGTAATAAAAAAGAAAAATCAGCATATATAAGTTAGATGCCTGGCCTCTAACAAAATCCTACTGCTCTCTCTTGAAAATACCTAAATTCTGTGCTGTAATATTTTAAACCCCGCAACCCTGTTGCCCCTGTCTGAAAAAGGAATGACTCAAGACTGTGAGGATGTGTGTTTTGAGTTATCATATCCAGGACCAAACTATTAGAATACCCCTGGATTAACCCAACCTTGATTTTTTTTGTAGATGGACCTTAACTTAAAACAAAAACAGAGAAATATTAGGCAGACTATGCAGTAACCCCTACAATAGAAGCAATTAAAGGTTCATAGCTCCTGTCATTGTAATTATCTAAAGAACTGTCAAATAGAAGTAGAAGCTGACATTAGCGAAAGGAAAATATATTAATATTTATATTCTAAATACATAAGCATTTGAAGGAGTTCATGATTTTTGAATGTTATGAAAACAATGGTGGTCTCTGACCATAAATGGTTAAACAACAACAGCAAAAACAAAACAACAACAAAAGTTTGCACCTTAATTAAAATCCATCATAAATCATCTTCAAATTAATTAGCTAACTGTCAAGAAAATGCTTCTAAATTTGAAAAGACAAGTGATATCAGCAGGGTTGTAAAATAAATTTTATGAGAAGTTCCAGATGGCAGCCTGGTCACCCAGAGTCCCTGAAGTAAGCTACATAAAATTACTCCATGAAATAACCATGATGGAAAACAAAAAATGAAAGAGGTTATGGCAAAATACTGGTTGACATTTTGATGCTGTAGTTAAAAAAATATATCAACATCTTAAAAGTCAGGCATATAATCCAGGCAAAACTATTAATTGTGTATTGCCTAAAATCCTGGTTCCTTTATCACTTTGCCATTTGAACATTGGCAGATGGATTTTATTAACCTCCACTTTCAATGGTCTATAATTATATGTAGATTATGATGGTTAGGGTTATGTCAACTTGGCCAGGAAATGGTTCCCAGTTGTTTGGTCAATCAAGCACTGGGATAATTGTAATACAAGCTATTTCATGGACTTTAATCACCAGTGTATTGATTTCATAGATGGCTGATTACATCTACAATCAACTAAGTTGATTGCTTGCATCAATGACTGACATCCATTCAATCAGTTGAAGGCCTTGAAAGGAGAAGTGATGAAGAAGTTTTGGATCACAGAAGGGTTACAACTGCAGCAGGGGAGGATCATTGGAACAAGGTTATCAGTGATGGGGGATACATGGGAGGAAGCTGACCTGGGCATAAATTTAAGGCATATAAATTTGTTCAAATGTTAATGGGGCATTGTCATGGAGGGTGGAGATTCACACAATAACTGAAGGAATATCAAATTCCCATCCTGGGGAGCTCTGCCACATTCTCTAAAGAAACAGCAAGAATTCCCCAAGTTCAGGGGCAGTGACTTCTGAAGGAGGATGGTCAATTGACAGGCCCTTAATATTGATGACTGAACTTATGAACCTTTACTTTTGAAATTAAACTTAGCCTAGTATTATAGGATGCCTAAGAGTTACCTCCTGAGAGCCTCCATCTTGTTCAAATGTGACCTCTCTCTAAGCTGAACTCAGGATAAAATACATTACTTTCCCCCCAGTGTGGGACATGACTCCTAGGGATGAGCCTCCCTGGCACTGAGGGATGACTAGCAAGAACCAACTAGCAATGCAACTGGAAAAAGAACTTGGCCCAAAGGGGGAAAAGGTAAAGACAAATGAGTTTATATGGCTAAGAGAATTCAAAGTGAGTCCGGAGTTCAATCCAGAGGTTATGCTTATACACATCTCAGCAGATCTCATTGATTGTCAAAGTGGGATACTACCCCAAATACTGGGTTTCTTGAGGGCTCTGGAGACACCCAGACACTATAGGCATGGTAGACAGCCCCAGAGTCTGGTGCCCTGGCCAGTGGCCCCTGCTTTGGAGATTTGCTCCTCAGTGTGACAGAGTTGGACTCAGTTGTGGCTTCCCTACACATGGTTCTACTGTATTTTAACCCATGTTTAGTACTAGAGTTGATAGGTGAACATCCAACGGATTTAAATCTTTGAACTGTCCATGTGCCTGCTGGGCCCTAAATCTCAACAGAGTTGCAACACTTACTCTCCAGTTCATTGGAATCACACATGACAACTAACAATAGGATGATAATGGACAATGACCAACACAAGGAACAGAAAGAGTCTGCAAGTGCAAGCAAGATAATTCCATCCATCTGCCCCATTGGAGCTAAACCCCTTCTCAAATAGAGGTGGAGTGGGCATCATCATCCCAGTATCGTCAGGACTTGGGAATGAACAATGAACTAGAGTATGCTTGCTGGTATTCTATTATAAAGTTTTTGTAATTCTATTAATGGAAGAACTTATGTTATTGATGTGGAAGCAGTGGCCACTGGGTGAGGGAAAAAAGAGGTGTAATATGGGGACATTTTTGGGACTTGGGAATTGTCCTGAATGGCACTGCAATGACAGATACAGGCCATTTTATATCTGGCTGTAACTTAAAAAATTGTGTGGGAAAGTTTTAACCTACAACATAAACTATATTCCATGCTTAGGGGCAGTGCTGCAAAATGTGTTCATCAATTTTAACAAATGTACCACACTAAAGAAGGATGTTGTTAAGGTGGAAAAATTTGGGAGGGGTAGGGAGTGGGGCATATGGGAATCCCCTATATTTTTTTATGTAACATTTATGTAATCTAAGTATCTTTTTAAAAAAGAATATATATATATATTTAGATATATAAAGAAAACACTAGAAAAAACTAACAAAACCAAAAACTGGCTCTTTGAGAAAATTAATAAAATTGGCACACCCTTAGCTAGACTAACAAAGAAAAAAGTGAGAAAATGCAAATAAATAAAATAAAAATGAGAAAGGGAACATGATCACTAGTCCCTCAGAAATAAAGTGTATCATAAGAGGAACTTTAAAAAAGTATATGCCACAAGATGGATAACAGGTGAAATGGACAAAATTCTCAAAATACACAAGCAACCTACACTGATGAAAGAAGAAATTTATGAACCCAATAGACCAATCACAAGTATTGGGATTGAATTTGTCATCAAAAACCTCCCAGCCAAGAAAAGCACAGTACCAGATGAATTCACAGGTGAATTCTAACAATCTTTCCATAAAGAACTAACATGAATCCTGCTTAAAATCTTCCAAAAAATAGAAGTAGAGGGAACATTTACTAACTCATTCTAAGATGCTAATATCACCCTAATCCCAAATTCAAATAAAGATACCACAAGGAAAGGAAACTACAGAATAATCTCTCTAATGAACATAGATGCATAAATTCTCAACAAAATATTGCTAATCATATTCAGGAACACAACAAACAAATCATACAACACGATCAAGTGGGTTTTATCCTTGGTATGCAAGGATGGTTCAACATAAGAAAATCATTGTAATATACCTCATTAACAGACCAAAAGAAAAGAGTCACACGATCATCTTTATTGACATAGAAAAAGCATTTGACAAGATACAGTATCCTTTCTTGATTAAAAAACATTTCTAAAGAAAAGAATAGAAGGAATTTTCCTCACCATGATAAACGGTACATATGAAAAACCCACAGCTAACATCATACTCAATGATGAAACATTAAAGGCTTTTTTCTTAAAATATGGAACAAAACATAGATATCCATTGTCACCAATCTTTACCATCGTGTGAGAATTACTAGCTCAGTCAAGAAAGCAAGAAAAAGAAATAAAAGTCATCCAAATTGGAAAAGAAGAATTAAAATTTTCAGTATTTGCAGATGACATGATCCTATGCAAAAAAACTTCAAAAATATACAACAAATTTCTAGAGCTGATAAACAAGTTCAGTAAAGACAGGATATAAGATCACCAAGCAAAAATTCAGCAGCATTTCTGTACACTAATAATAAGTAATCTGAGGAGGAAATGAAGGGAAAAATTCCATTTACCTAGTAACTAAAAGAATCAAATACCTAGGAATCAAATTTACTAAAGATATAAAGTAACTGTATACAGAAAATTATACAATACTGTTAAAGGAAATCAAAGAAGATCTAAATAACTGGAAGAATATTCCATGTTCATGGACTGGACATCTAAACGTCATTAAAATTTCTGTCCTACTCAAGTGCAATTACAGATTAAATGCATTCCCAATAAAAATTACAACAGCTTTTTTATTTTTTTTACAGAATTGAAGAGCCAATAATGAAATTTATTTGGAAGGGCAACTTGCCTGAATAGCCAAAACCATATAGAAAAGAAAAATGAAATTGAAGGAACCATGTTACCTCACTTTAAAGTGTACTACAAAGCTACAACAAAGAAAACTGCATGTTATTGACACAAAGATGGACATACTGACCAATAGAACTGAATTGAGGGTTCTGATATGGATCCTTGCATATGCATTTAACTGATATTTGACAAGGCCACCAAGCTGACTCAATTGAGACAGAAGGGCCTCTTCAACAAATGGTTCTGGGAGAACTGAATATCCATATCCAAAAAATGAGAGAGGATCACCATCTCACATCTTATATAAAAATCACCTCAAGATGGATTAAAACCTTATATATAAGAACCAAGACCATAAAACACCTAGAAGATAATGAAAAGAAGCACCTACAAGTTCTTGTAGTAGGAAATGTCTTCATAAACTTTTTACCCAAAGCACAAGCTATGAATGAAAAAATAGATAACTGGAATCTCCTCAAAATTAAAAACTTTTCATATTTCAAAGGAGTTTGTCAAAAAAAGTTAAAGGCAGCCTACTCAATGGGAAAAAATATTTAGGATCTAGTTTTCTAATAAGGGTCTAATATCCAGCATATATTCAGAAATCCTACATCTTGAAAATAAAAAGACAACCCAATTAAATAATGGACATGAGATTTGAATAGGCACTTTTCGAAAGAGGAAATACATGTGACTTAAAAGCACATGAAAAGATGCTCACCATCACTAGCTATTAGGGAAATGAAAATCAATACTACAATGAGATATCTTACACCTTTTAGGTTGTTGGCTATTAAAAAAAACAGAGAAATACAAGTGTTGGAGAGGATGTGGAGGAAAAGGAACCCTCATCCATTGCTTATGGAAATGTAGAATGTTAAAGCTATGGTGGAGGATTTGATTGGCAGTTCCTCAGGGACCTAACTAAAGAATTGCCATATGAGCCATTAATCCTAGAGCTGGGTTTATACTCAGAAGAATTGAAAGTAGGGACACAAACAGATATATGCACACCATTGTTCACCGTGGCACAATTCACAATTGCCAAAAGTGGAAGCAACCCAAATATCCATCAACAAGTGAATGGATAAACAATATATAGTATATACATGCAATGGAATATTACTCAGCTGTAAAAAAGAATGAAGTATTGACATATGTGACAAAATGGATGACTCTTAAAGGCCTTATGTTAAGTGAAGTAAGCCAGTCACCAAAGGACAAATACTGCATGACCTCACTGATATTACCTAAGGATATTGAACATATTTACAAAGCTAGAGTATGGAAGATAGGTTAGCAGAAGAAAGAAAGGGAGTAGAATGTTGTACATAGATGTCAATGTGGGCAAAATTTATAAGAGGGAAAAGAGTGGTTGGGCAGTGGATGGGGATAATGGTTGTGCAGGGATAGGAATGGGCGCTGAAAATTGAGGGTGAGCAAGGTGGAGGGATTGTTTTGGACTATCTATGGAACTGGGGTGAGGCCTGGAGGAAGAAACAATTGAACTCTGTAGAGTTTTAGGTCTGTGGTTGAATCTACAATGTTATGTTTTTTTCTTTCTGCAAATATGTCAGGGGAGGGTCAATGTATCAGGGTGTCAGTAGTAGGGGGCTATGTGGGAAAGAGTGCAACTGGGGTATGCTTCTATGGAATATGAATGTGTTCATCTTCACATAGGGTGATTTCTGTGGAATATGAATGTGTTCACCTTGACATAGTGTGTTTTCTCATTGGGTGGAAACCCACACAATAAACAAGAAAATATTAAACTCCCATCCTGGGGATTCCTGCTACATTCTCAAATAGAGGGACAAGAATCTCTTGAATACATAGACAGTGCCTAATAAAAGAAAGCAGACCAGTACATCAAGCCCTCAATATTATTGCATGTAATTATGAGCCTTATTTTTCAAAAAATTGAAACTTAGTGTTTAACATAAGTTCCAAGGGGAGGAGGAGGGAAAAATAGGTGAAACTTTGGGAATTTTTAGGGTAATGGAATTATTCTGCATGATCTTGCAATGACAAATGCAGGCCATTATGTATTTTGTCAAAATCTATAAAATTCTACAGTGCAAAATGCAAGCCATAATGTAAACCATTGACTATGGGTTATTAACAATGCTTCAATATTTGTTGATCAATTGTAACAAATGTAGCAAATTCAAGTACGATATTATTTATAGGGGAAAATGTGAGAGGGGGAGGGGTGGGGTATGTGGGAATCCCCTATATTTTCTATGTGACTTTCTGTAATCTTTAGCTTCTTTGAGAATAAAGTGAAAAAAAATATGAGACACTGGGGAACATACAGAAAAAAAAAACTATATAGGTAACAAATAACAGACATTATGGTGATGAAAGGCAGAATGGAAAAGAAATTTTTAATGTTTTTTTTTTAGAGGTTTTGGATTGCAGAAGGGTTGTAACTGTGGCAGGGAGTATCACTGTTATGGGGTATTGGTGGTAGGTGGATGTGGGGGGCATGCAGGTGGGGCATGCCTCTATAGAAGATGAATGTGTTCATGTGGTCATGGGTGTTGCCTCATCAGTTGGGGGTCCCACACAATAACTGATGGAATATTGAATTTCCATCCTGGGGAGTCCTGTTACATTCTGTAATATACTGGCAAGAATCTGCATGGGCAGTGCCTACTGAAGGAAGACAGAATACTATGCCAGGCCCTTGATACTGATGCTTGTTCTTATGAGCCTTGTTATTGTGAAATTGAAGTTTAGCTTTGAAATATATATTGCCTAAGAGTTACATCCTGAAATTCTCTTTGTTGCTCAAATGCTGCCTCTCTCTGAGCCAAACTCAGCATATTAGCTCACTGTCTTCCCCCAGAGTCTGGGACATGCCTCCCAAGAATGGGTTTCACAGGCAAAAAGGGATTATTACCAAGCACAAATTGGTGATGCATTTAGAAAAATAACTTGAACACAAGGCAGAAATATTAAATACAAATGAGTTTTTATGTCTAAAAGATTTTACAATGAATCAGAAGCTCATTATAGAAGTAACACTTATGCCCATCTGAGGACAATTTTGATTACTGCCACAGTAAACAGTGCCTCAACCAGGGGTGCTCCTGTGGAGTCTAAATACATCTAGACACTAAAGGCAGGTCAGACAACCCCTGGAAATTGGCACCCAGTCAGAAGTCCTTACTTTGGAATATATGATGACCTATATCCCCAATGTATCAGAGTTAGACTCATTCATAATTTCCCTACACATGGTTCCTTGCTCCTTTTATTTCATCCTATAATTAGCATTGTACCTAGTAAATATATGTCCCACTGACTTTAATCTTATGGCTGTTCATAAGCTGGTTAAGGTCTGGTTAAGTTCTGAATCTCAGTAGAGTTGTAGCCAACACCTACTCCTACACTTACACAGAAGTGGCTTAACAAGTAAAAATAAATAAATAAATAAATAAATAAAAATTTGAGGGTACAACATTGACACCTGAGAGGAAAGAGACTTGCTACATGACATTAAGAGACCAACTCTAAATGGGGCCGGTTTTAATCCTACATATCATTAAATAAAATCTCACCAAACATTTTTCCCCAAGTTAAGGAGATCACAAGCAGCTTTCAGTAGGAATTTTACTATTTTAAACAAACATCTCAAGACAGTAAACTATTGGAACAAATCCAGGTTTTGAATAAGAAAGAAGATAAACATTTTTATATGACTGCAAATTATCTAAGCGAAGTAAGAGAACAGTAAGCCATTGTAAAAGCTATAGTTAATATACTCAAAGATATAACATATAACTTTGCATCTGTATTTTGCTTTCAGAGAAAAGTCATTAATGTAAAAATGTGAGTGCTAATGGAAATTACATGTGTAAATACATAATTCTAACCATTAAAATATCATTTAAGATAATTTGAAAATATTTGAAATTAACTTGTCACAATATAAAATTAAAATTCACATATATAGAAAATACACATTTAGTAAATGCTTGTCCTAATATAGGGCTAAAAATGAATTTGAGGATTTAAAAATTACAAGGAAAAGAATTAGAAAAATCATATCGGATGGAAAAGCTTGGTTCTTGATTGATATAATTTACCTCATGAAGGGTATATTAATTAAAAGCATACTTATAAATGCCAGTATAGAGCTTCATAATTCCATAAAATAAAATATATTGTAGAGAGAATATAAAAAGGAACAAGAAATTGGACACTATTTTTTCCAGTTTTTGGACTAGTGTGAAATTAAATGAGTATTAATCCCTTAATGCTGAAACTTTTGTAGATAGGAATCAAATTTTCAGTTATAAAATAGCTAATAACACTCATGCTGGCTCAGCCTGTAAGAACCTGAATAATAAACTCTTTGATAATAAGAGGATATGTTTTTCTATCTTTTTCGGTGGAAAAATTGTACTATATTATATTAGCAATATCTGATATTCAGCAAGCAAAATCCAATTCCATTTGTTGCTGCATCTCACTCTGTAGGTTAGTAAGAGAGACACCTAAAGATATGTCAACCCACTGTAACATAGCTCCCAATGACCAGCAGGTCTCAATCACTGACCAATGAAGGGAGATATTTTAAGTAAAGCACCACTTTTTTTATTTTTGCATGTCCTGGTAGAAGAACCTGGCTTCATTCCTGCCATGGACCTATTTATGATCAAGGTGTGAGCTGGATGTAATGGATCCACCAGAAACATAGTATCTCCAGCAAATAATTTATACAAACACTCAGGATAATAGGCAAAGGGTTATACTAATAGTATGCTTGTATATTATGCCACCAGGCTGACATACTTGGTCCTGAGCACAGGATGAATTTGTGTGTCTCAGGGAAAGGTCACAATCCACAGTTTTCCTATGATGATTTTGGGGGCCCCAATAGATATGTTAAATATTTTTATGTGCTCATCATCAATTTCAGATGGTGAGCTACATGTCTGGAGCCCAGAAAAAAATATTCTAATAAATGTCACTTATGTGCAACATTTAAAAAATTAGGTAACATTCAGGGAGGTTAACTAATAGTATCACTCCCAGCAGGTTGGTCAGGCCTGCCTGGAGAAGGGTTGGGAAACAGCTGCCCCATTCATTTTCTATCCCACATTGGCTGAAGACAAAGGAAGTCTGTATTTTGTTTCAATTTTGAGGAAGACAAGAACTGCATTCCTTTACTTCTATATGTTATTTACAAGACGTTCATATTTATTTTAAAGCACCATTTTTTTTTTCTGGCATAGCTCTTGCATCTGCAGCTTGTGCTGTAAAAATAACCATCATTGAGAATTTGGAGGACAAAGGAAGCTGAACTGTCTCTCTTGTGTTAAAATAGTACCAATGAGCTATATGTACAATTAAATTTCTTGCTTATTATATTGAAAATTATATGCACAATCTTTTTCTTTTTAGTTTATGTATACTGATTCCAGGGAGCAGCATATGATCCGCCTGTTGAAAGACATAGGTAAATGTAAAAAAACAGTCCAGGTTTGGGATTTTAGGGTGTATTATATATTTTCTTTACCTGGATGATATTGGGAAACATATCCTAAGCCACATAACCCCCAACATAGAGAGGCAAAGACCTTATATAAATGATTTCCACATAAAATAATGAGTTGAGCTTCCCTTAATGCCAGGGTTAGTGTAGTCCCTTTAACCTGCCAGATAGGTGGTAAATGGGTAACTCTTTCTTTTTAGTGAGTTGTGCATCAGCACATTGCAAATCGCCATGATGTTTATCAAAATATTATCTGGCCACTTTATATGAACAGTATATATTTCAGGGCAGGTGGTATAGAAGGGTCTTCAACCTGGTAGTACTGCTAAATAGTGTATTGCCATTGCCTGGCCAGGTGAGCCTCATACTTAATGTCTACCCAAGCACCTGTGTAGTGTTCAAGTCCAAGGAGAATACTTGTGGTGTCCCATAACTCAGTGGTACTGTTCATACTAGATTCCCCAGCATGCCAGCTATAAGCACTTGACATTGTACATTGAGCTGCCTTGTCATAAAGTGATTTTTTTGTCCATAGTAACAATAAATTTAGGCTCAAGAGTACCATCCTCAGAATCAGACTACAGTATTAGATTACAATAGTCATTAGGAAACTCTCCCAGAAAAAGCTGGTTTCATGCTTTTAATACAGTAGGAGAAGTTCTCCCCAAAGTTGGGCAATATCTACTGGGAGACCTTGAACTTTGTAAGATGTTTGTTATGTAGAGTGGAGTCAACTGTACTTGTATATAGTGTTTTCTATGCACTGTTTTGTCATACATCCTGCAGGTTGTGTGGTTCAACATAGGGTAGAATGATGTGGAGAGATGGCCTCAATTTGGATATTGATAAACCCAGCAGTTGGTCTGGTTGGTAGCTTTAGCCAAAGCTTGTATCATCAGGGCCCATGGATGATGGGGTTTTACATCACTGTGATAGACTGAGAAAGGGACAATATTACAGACTCTACTCCCTTTACCTTCCTAGGGTGAAGATACTCTTGCCCAACAACTTAAGGTAAGAATTGCCTAAGTATTTCACCCAGGGTTTCTATTCAAGCCCAAAGTTCATTGTCTCTCACTTTTACCACTTCTTTTGGTCCTTATCACACGGTCCAGAGAAAGAATTCCCATATTGAACAAAGTAAAAAGAGCCTATAAATTTGCCCTTCAGTACCAAAGTGTTAGGAAAACGAGGTTTAATGAGGACTACTAGTGTTCCAAAGTTTTGTCACATCTATCCCCTTTCCCAGGGAGTTCCACAAGAGGAAGGAAACTGCAGGTAACATCATCTAATTTTAGGAATTATGGAACACTTTTATAATATTACTGGAACCCAGACAATGAACCACTTCCAGAAGCGTGTTCTAGTGGGAAAAAGAAAAAGTACAGTTGGGTATACTGAGATTGGGATTCTGCACATGTAGCCTAATCAGAAAATGGTCTGATCCTCTAACCCCTCTCAAAATTTTCAACATACTCTGTGGTGACATGTTTCATTCTGCTGAATTGCAAAATTCAATGCCTAAATAGTTTTTGTTAGATGAACGTAAAAAACAGTAAGTTGTCTTTCTTTGTGGCCTATGTGTCATTACAGTTTGAGTCTTGTATTTTAACATTTTTTTAACTTCATTTCAACTTCAAAAAGTAAAATAACAGACAAAAGGCAGCTTACACATTATGAAAGCATTACTTTAATAAATCCTGTTATGGAACATTTATTTTACTCAATCCTAAAAACAAAATCAATTGCTTCTCCAGTGTTCCAAAGGATGAATAAATGAACACAAATTAGTTAAATGACATTAACAAAGTCTCCACGTTAACAAAGAAAAAGAAAAAAAAAAGCTTATTCATATTCATATCCCATAAAACTAAATCCAATATTCTTTTTTTGACCTTTATCATTGACACATCTTTGGTCTATCCTACAAAATATTACAATATTATTGTTAACTATAGTCTACATGTTACCTTAGTTGTATTTTTCCTGTGTATCACCATATTATTAACACCTTATAATAGAGGAACATTCTTGTATTTGTATTAATAACCACAGTCCTCATCTACCACCAAAATCACTATATTATACATTCCATAGATTATCCTCTAGTACTCTTTCAATTAACATTAACCTTCCTATACTACATCTTTCAGCCACAATCACATTTATAAACCAGCAGTGTTAATTATATTTACTTTAATATGTTACTGTTAACTCTATTCAATTCTACATATTTACAATCAAACTTTTCAAATGTTTTACATTCATTCAGTATCAGCTCGAATTTCTCAACCCACATTCTCTCTCATACTAACCTTTCATCTATAGATTAATGACATAAGTTTACTGATAGTATTTCATTCATATCTGTGAGACAATAAAATATTCATCATTTTGTGTCTGGCTTATTTCATTCAACATAAAATCATCAAAGTTCATTCATGTTGTCATATGCATTACATGTTCATTTATTATTAGAGTTTAATATTATTCCATCATATTTATATACCACATTTTGTTTATCCATTCATTGATTGATGGGCACTTAGGTTGTTTCCATCTTTTAGCAATTCTCAATAATGCCACTATAAATATCAGCATGCAAATATCTGTTTGTATCCATGCTTTCAGTTATCCTGAATATATTCCCAGTTGTGGGATTGATACATCATATAGCAGTTCTATATTTTGCTTCCTGAGGAAACACCAAACTGTCTTCCTCAGAGGCTGTACCATTTTACATTCCCAATGACATGTACTAGAAAAACAGCAACAAGCAAAGCCCAAAATAAACCAAAGGAAAGAAATAATAAAGATCAGAGAACAAATAAATGAAATTGAGGGGAAAAAAACATACAAAGGATCAACAAAACCAAAAGTTGGTTGTTTGAGAAGATCGACAAAATTGACAAAAACTTAGATACACTGACTCTGTTAATCAGGGTTCACTAGGGAAATGAAACCAACAAGATTAAGTAGTATAAACTTCTATAAAATTCTCTCACGTGACCATGGAGATGCACAAGTCCAAATTTCACAGGGCAGGCTGGGTTTCTAGGAGACATTCACTATCTGAAGTGAAGCTGGGAGATCTCTCTCTAAATGCTGAAATCACTTCCCCTTTTAAGGCCTTCAATTGATTGAATAAGACAAAACTTATTGCTTGCAGCAACCTCCTTTGTAGATTGTAGATTTAATCAACCATCTATGCAATCAACTCACTGATGATTAAAGTCCATGAAATGTATTTTTATTACATTTAGCCCAGTGCTTGTTTGACCAAACAACTGGGCACTATTACCTGGCTGAGTTGACACATTAACCTAGTCATCACAGTCTAACCCTTGTTAACTTAGCAGTCATACACATCATTTTAAAACATACTTAGGGAAGAAAGGAAAAATATTATTTTTATGTACATATACAATAATCCTCATAACAAAACAAGGAAGCTATATTCATGACCATTACAGTCCTCATTTCTGTAACTGGTCAGGTGGCCAAAGTTCATATTTATCACTACCTTCTTCCAGTACCCATTCAATGTTCCTTTTGCCCTCACCAAGCACCTCAGGTGCCATGACTCTTTGCCTGGTGGAGTGACCCAAACTTTCATTCTTGAAGAATTTGGGCCATTGTTAGTCATGCTTGGTTTGGGTTGTTGCAATTTTCCATTGACTTTAATCACAAGGCATGGTAGTTCTCAGAGAAGCCCTAGGAGATTTCTTGTATCCACACAAACTCTTCTTTACCTCCAGTATGTAGGTGCAGTCCTATTTAGCCTTGATAGTCAGGAGCAATCACACCAACTAGCACAGTAATTCCCTTCATTACTTGTTGATTCAGATGCATGAGGAGACCAAAATGGCCAGGTGGGAGTCTAAATTTCTTGTTCAATGGAATCATTTTGTTCCCTCATGGAAGCACTCCTCCTTTTGTAAATCAGGCATGTAGACCAGCAGAGCTTAAGGTTGCAAGGACAGGAAGCAAAAGTTTTCTTATTGGATCACTTGGGGAGAAAGTGGTGCTACTCCCATTTCCACCCTTGGTTCCTGGACCCTTGAACCCTGACTATGGGAGAAATAGCACCACAGAGTGGATGCTGATTTAGAGCATAAACAGCTTCCTGGAGAACATTGCTCCAGCCCTACAAATTATTGCCACATAGTTGGTGCTGTGTTTGAGTCTTCATTAGGTCATTCCACCATTCTAAATATCAACCTGTTTCAGGATGATGGGGAACATTTTAAGACCAGTGAATTCCATGAACTTATGCACATTCCTACACATCATTTGCTGTGAAGTGTGTTCCTTGACCAGAAGCAATACCGTGTGGAATGCCATGGTGATGAATAAGACATTTTGTAAATTAATTGATGGAAGTTTTGGAAGAAGCATTGTGTGTAAGCAAGGCAAACCCATATCTGGAGTATGTTTATCCTACATTTAAAACAAATTGCTGCCCCTTCCATGATGGAAATGGTCCAATATAATCCACCTACTATGAAGTATGAGGCTGATCACCTTGGGAAATGGTGCCAGATCAGGGGCTGAATGTGGGTCTCTGCTGCTTGCAGATTGGGCACTCAGCAGTGACTGTAGCAAAATCATCCTTCGTGAGGAGAAATTCATGTTGCTGAGTCCATACATGACCTCCATCCCTACCTTAATGGCCACTATGGTCATGTGCAATGACCAGAATGTCTGGGGAAAGAGGCTGAGCACTAGCCACAGAGTGGGTCATCTTATCCACTTGATTGTTCAAAGATTCCTCTGCTTTAGTCACCCTTTGTAAGCATTCACGTGGGTCACAAATGTTTTCATGTTTTTTGCCCACTCATAAATGTCTATCCACATACCTCTTCCCCAGACCTCTTTGTCACCAGGTTTCCAATCATGTTCCCTCCAACTTCCTGACCATACAGCCAAAGTATTGGCAACAGTACATGAATCAGTGTATAAATGCACCTCCAGACATATCTTCTCCCAAGCAAAATGAACAACGAGGTGCATTGCTTTCACTTCTGCCCACTGGGAGGATTTGCCCTCACCACTGCCCTTCAAGGATGTCTCAGAAAGGGGCTGCGGTGCTGCCACTGTCCACTTTTGCATGGTACCTGCATATCATGCAGAATCATCTGCAAACCAGGCTTGAGTTTTGTCTTCTTCAGTCAACTGATTATAAGGAACTCCCAAAGGGAACATAGCTGTGGTTTGGGAAAGAGAAGGTAATGTGTCAGGACTGTTGACCATGGACATCTGGGCTACTTCTTCATGTAGCTTACTTGGGCCTTCAGAACCCACTTGAGTCCTATCTTGTATGTACCACTTCCACTATATAATGGAGTGGTACTGTGCACACCTAACGTTATGGTTTGGCGGGTCAGGCAATATCCAGCTCATGATAGGCAAATCAGGTCTCATGGTAACTTGGTGGCCCATGGATCAGCAGTCAGTCTCTAATAAAGCCCAATAGCAGGCCAAAAGCTGTTTCTCAAAATGAGAGTAGCTATCTACTAAGGATGATAGGACTTTACTCCAAAATCCTAAGGGTGCTTTATGATGCTCCAGGTGACATGTCTATTTGCCACTGACACTTTCAGCACTTTTGGATCTGCTGGATCATATGGCCCAATATGGTAGTGCAGCTTGCACATCATGCAGGACTTGTCGCAGAGCCTCCTTTTTTTTCTAGACAACAATCAAAATTTACAGTTTTCTGGTGACTCAATAAATAGGTCAGAGTAGCATGTTTAAAAGAGGAATGTGTTGTCTCCAAAATCTGAGGAGACCAACTAAGTGTTGTGTCTTAACTAAGTGGTCATTGGAGGCGCTAGAATCAACAGCTTATCCTTCACTTTAGAAAGTATAGCTCAACGTTCCCCACACCACTGGACACCTAGAAATTTTACAAAGGTGGAAATCTTCTGTATTTTTCTCAGATTTATCTCCCATCCTCTCACAAAAATGCCTTACCAACAAGTGTAGAGTAATTGCTACTTCTTGCTCGCTAGTTCCGTTCAACAAGCTATCATCAATACAATGGAACACAGCAATGTCTTATGGGAGGGAGAGATGATCAAGTACCCTGGGACAATATTATGACATAGGGCTGGAGAGTTGATATATCCCTGAGGCAAGACAGTGACGGTATTTTTCTGGCTTTGCAGCTGAAAGCAAACTGTTTTTTATGGTCCTTACTAAGAGCAATTGAGAATAAAACATTTGCCAGATGAAGAGCAGTGTACAAGGTACCAGAGAATGTGTACAACATCTGGGATAGTGGCTGTGATAGGAGTCACCACCTGGTTAAACTTATGATAATGTACTGTCATTCTCCAAGATCCATCTGTTTTCTGCATTGGCCAAATAGGAGATTTGAATGGGGCTGTGCTAGGAATAACCACCCCTACATCCTTCAAATCCTTGATGGAGGCACTGATGACTGAAATACACCCAAGAATCTGGTATTGATTTACTATTTTCCGGGTTTGGGGCAGTTCTAGTGGCTTCCACTTGGCATTTCCTAACATAATAGTCCTCCTCCACAATTAAAGGATCCAATGTGGATATACTGTCCATTACTGTGCATAGGGTTCCAATTCTGCATTCTGGAAATGGGCAAATAATGAAAAAATTGGTCAGGGGAACCAGTGGACCCCCTGTGAGATGGAACTGAGCTTCAGCTCCATCATTCACCTAACCTCCATAAGCCCCTACTCTGACTGTAGGACCACACGGACATTTTGGGTCTCCTGCAATTAATGTCATTTCTGAACCAGTGTATAATAATCACCAAATGTTTGACCATTTCCTTTTCCCCATTAAACAGTTATTCTGGTAGAAGACGATAGATCTCTTTGGGGAAAGCTGGGAGGAAGATTAACAATATAAATGTTTGGCAGTGTAACAGGATCCTTCCCCAAGGGGATCTGACCTTCTCCTCATTCAAGGGGCTCTGATTCTATAAACTGTCTCAAGTCTGGGAATTGATTAAGGGGTTATGATTCTCTGTGTCTGTGCTTTAAGATAATTTTCTTTCCACTTTATCTAGAACTCTTCTGCCTATACAGATCAGGTAGGAATTTAGTACACTTCCTGTCTATTTCTCTTCTAGGTATTGCATGATCTATTAGTGAAAGAAATAGCTCTATGCAACTCAGAATCTTTTGATTGATACTTTGAGCCTAACTTTTATTGCAGTAGCCATGCCCTCCTCATCTTTGGTGATTCACTGATAATACTTTGATTTTACCAGCCAGAGTTCCAATCATCCCCAGAATGATTAAGGATTATGGCTCTTTCATAGCAGCTCCTACAATAATATATGAACTACAAAGAAGAGAAATCAAAGAGCTCTTCAGGGAAGACAGAAATAGTCTTAGACATTTATTCCTCACTGTCCTGTTTGACTGGTATTAAATGGTAAACCCATTCTAGCATTTCAATCACTGTAAGCCTTTGAATTCCTTCCTCTACAGTACAAGAGGGTAAATCAGGCATCTCAACCTCAGATGTTCTAGGCCAACTTTTGGTCCATGTTTCCATCAGCCACCCAAAGAAATAGAACAGTGTCTAATCCCACTTTTAAGAATCTGTTTCTCAAGGTCCACTCCCAGACACAAGATGTATTAGTCAGAGTTCTCTTGGGAAACAGAACTGACAGGAAATAACTGTAAATAGCATGAGATTTTAAAAAATCTCTCACATGTCTATAAGAATGAACAAGTCCAAATTGTGCAGGGCAAGCTGTAAACCAGGGCCTTCAAAGAAAGTCATGGATGAATTCCCAGGAGACACTGACTGCTTTAAGTGGAGCTGGGAATTCTCTCTCTGAATGCTGAAATCACTTCCCCTTTTAAGACCTTCAACTTATTGGATAAGACATCATTTATTGTTGACAGCAATCTCCTTGACTGATTGTAGATTTATTCATCCATCTATGCAATCAACTCACTGATGATTAAAGTTTATTAAATGTCTTTGTATTACAATTAGCCCAGTGCTCACTTGACCAAACAATTTACCATTATTACATGACCTAGTTGACACATTAGCCTATCAAACTGATGAAGAAAATAGTGGTAAGATGCAAATAAAGAAATCAGAAATGAGCGAGGTCATTACAAATGACCCCAGAGAAATAAGATACTTCATAATAGGATACCATGAAGAACTGTAGGCCAACAAATTAAACAACATAGACAAAATGGATGAATTCCTAGAGCCACATGAACAACTTACTTGACCATAGAAGAAATAGAAGACCTCAACAAAACAATCACAAGGAAAGAAATTGAATGTCATCAAAAACCTTCCAAAGATGAAAAGACCAGGACCAGATGAATTCTATGAATCTTTCAAAGACAATATAATACCAATTTTGCTCAAGCTTTTCCTAAAAATTGGAAAAAAGGAAAGCTACCAAACTTATTCTATGAAGTCAACATCATGCTAATACCAACACCATATAAATATGCTATAAGAAGAGAAAATGACAGACTCATTTCTCTAATGAATATAGACACAAAAATGCTCAAGAAAATATATCCATACCGAATCCAAAAGCACATGAAAAGAATTATATACCATGGTCAAATGGATTTTATCCCAGGTATGCAAATGTGGTCAAACATAATAAAACCAATAGTCTGATAAATCACATTAATAAATTGAAGATAAAAAATCATATGATCCTCTAGATGTGCAAATCGCATTTGACAAAATACAGCAACATTTCTTGGTAAAAACATCCTGAAATATAGGAATAGAAGGATGTTTTCTCAACATGGTAATGTGCATATATGAAAAATC
>JAQZBX010021694.1:0-32097 GCA_029593785.1 Cabassous unicinctus
CGCACCGCGCTGCCTTAAATACCAGCAGAGCAAACAGCCTCAGACAAAGCTGCACCATATATCAATTACCAAGAGGCTGCGTGCTCCTCTGGGTGGAGGGAGCCGGAGCCAGCGGCCAGGTCTGCTGCCCCAGCTGATAAGGGCCCGTATTGTTCGGGGACAGCTGGCGGCCCGATAAGGGCCTGCTCGCCGGAGATAATGGCAGTGGGCAGGCGCCTCACGGCAGTTTAGAATTTCTTGGGTCTCCAAGAAAGGTTCTATTAAGCCCACTGACCCCAATTGAATATTAATTAGCTAATTAACGGATTTATTGTTCCACGCCATTTCTGGAGAGGCCATTTTTTTCGAGTGCCATTATTTTTGTAAATGATTTTTCGCATTGTGCATAATTGAATCTTTGCAGCTGCCAGCATCTTCTGCATGATTTGGCAAAAAAAGGGAAGCAGAAGCACTTAGGGTTTCCCCCCTCCCCTCTCTCTCTCTGAACAAATGTTTTCAGCCCCTCCTGTTAATGCTGGAGCGAGGGGGAAGGAGGGGGACGGCTGTGTTTCACAGGTTTGTTTTTTAAGCTGAACTGCAACGTCCGCACTCCTTTTTCCTTCCTTTTGTAGGCAGCTGAGGGCCGAGGCACTCCGGGCGGTCTCGCACCAGGCTTTTGTCTGGCTGTCTTGAAACTGGCCAGACTTAGCATTTCTCAGTCCAAACTCCTTAAAGCATTGTGATTTATGTTAGGGGGTAGGTAGAGGGAACAAGGCCTGAGCTTGTCCCACCCAGAGTCCCAAAGGAGCGAGGCCGGCTTAGAACTGCTGCAAGAAGAGCTCTGAGCAGCAGGGGAGTCTGCCTGGGTCCCTGTCCTCACCCACCTCACTCTAGCCTTTCCTGGTGGAGTCCAGCCTGGGTCTGGCCTGCTCTGGGGGCACAGAGCCCCCATCCCAGCAACTCTCTGCTGCTCTTTAATAAGTCTTTGCTCCAAATTCTACGCCAGGGATGCCTAGCTCCCTGGAGCTGGCATCTGCCCGTTATAAGTTGACCCAGACTGTCCCACAGGCCAATGGCTGATTGAATCGAGCCCATTCCTAAGCGGAAGGTCTGGAATGGTGTGTGTGTATGTATGCGTGTGGGAGTGCTGGGGTGGGGCCTGCGTGGGCTGCTCAGCAATATTGTCAGGCAGCACTGGGGAGCCCTGTTGGACCTCTCAGCCCCTTAAGCATAGTTAATGAAGCCAGGAGCAGGCAGTGGCTCCAAGAATATTAGTCAGGGCCCCCGGGTGGGCGGGGCTAAGGAAGGTTTGTGCCCAGCACCTGCCCCTGGCCGCCAGGGGCTTCAGAGCTTTATTGGGATTTTTTATTAAGCCACCTCTTCCTGCCCTCATCCTTGTCCCTCTCCTGCTGCTTGTGCACAGAAAGAGGAATTCTGAGGGTTTTTCTGAGCAGGGAAATGAGTCAGGAAGTTCTTGTGTCCTCCTTTTCAGACACTCCATCTGCCCTGTTTACTTCCCTCTAGATGGAAGAAAGTCCCAATAACAGACAGACACACACAGAGAGACAAACCCTGCCAGGGGGATCCCCCGAAGTTCAAAAGCTGTGAGAAGGCTCCCAAAAGTTGGGCTAAGAACTGCACTGGAGGTGGCCGATAGAATTGGGGGTGGGGTGGGTAGTCAGCGCTGTTTGAACACCTCCAGGGGTGGAAAGCTCACTACCACCAAGGCAGCTTTAATACTGAGGACGGTCTTCTTTATACAGGGTCCACACACTCTTTCCTGTAACCCCATGGGGTCTCCCTCTCCCCACGACAGCCATTCAGCAAATAACAACAGTAATCATAATAGTATCTAATGTTAACTGAGTACTACTTGCCACACACTGTACTAAGTACCTTCATATATCACCTCATTTATTCTTCTTAATAGCCTTGTTCAGTCGGTGGGTTTCTGAAGCTCGGAGATGTGAAGTAACCTATGCAAGGTCACTGCTGAAAGTAACAGCACCAGGCACCAAATCCAATTTTTTTTTTTTTTTTTAATTGAGGTACCAGGGCAGGGGATTGAAGCTGAGACCTTGTATATGGGAAGCTGGCACTCAACCACTGAGCTGCATCGGCTCCCCTGAGTTGATTTTTTTATCTGCTTGTTTGTTTTTGTTTTTTTCAGGAGGCACCGGGAACCAAACCCGGGACCTCCCATGTGGGAAGCAGGCGCTCAACCACTTGAGCCACATCCATTCCCCAAGGCTGCTCTTTTGCAGGGTAAATAAGCTCAGTTGCTGCAGATGCTCCATCTGACAAGGTCTCCCTTTTCTTGGATGTCCTGGACCTTCCTCCTGAAGTCCAATGCCCAGATGTGGTCTGGCCAGTACAGGCAGAATGGGCCCATCACCATCCGTGTTTCAGATACTGCACTCTGTTAATGCCACCTGGGTTGACAATAGGTTTCTTAGCAAGGGGTAATGCCCCTCCACAATACCTCCTACCCTCTGTCCTCGCTTGCTAAAGGTTGCCAATGCAATATACTTGAAATGGGTTGGCTTTTATAAAGGGCATTTATTTGGGGTAAAAGCTTACAGTCCTGAGGCTGCGAAAATGTCCAAATCAAGGCATCATCAGAGATGCTTTCTTATCAAAGATTGGCTGCTAGCAGATGCTGGAGTCCTGCCATGTGGTGAGACAAGATGGAGGGTCTTTCTCTACTTTGTACTGGAGCTCAGCTGTGGGCAATCAGGCATTTCTCCCTGGGCCACAGTTTCCTGGAGCCTCTTGGGGCTTCTCTGTCTTTCTGCAGCTGAAGGTGAACCTGGAGTACCATCTTTCACATGGCTGGGGCCAAAATGACAGAGCTCCCTTTACTCTCTGTCTTTCCCTCTGTGTGTTCCCAGTTTATATAAGACCCAGCAAGAGGGCAGAGACCTAACCTGGATCATGCCTCATGGATGTATACCAATCAAAAGCCTTAAAGCGATCTAATCAAGTGAACTAATCAAAGGCCCCTTAACTGAATTTAATGTGATCAAAGGGCCTCACAACCACAGGAATGAATTAGTTAAAAAACATAATCTTTTCCAGGATTCACAAAGAACTTCAGACTGCCATACCATTCAAGGTTTAGATTGTTGTTTTGAAAAGGACCCAAAAAGTTCATCTTCTCCAATCCTCTGAATCTGAGAAGAATTTGGACTCATCCTCCCCCAGCAGGTTCTCCTACATCCCGAGCATCTGCCACCAGCACAGCCCAGAGACTCCTTCTTGGATCCTGCTGAGTGAGCTGACAATGAAGCCCTCTTCAGGGAGCTATGGGTATGAGAAAGGCTGCCAAGAGGCCAGCGAGGCTGCACAGACCTGGCTCTACCCTAGTAGACCACCAAGTCCCGCTCTATTAACATGGCCCAGGCAGGACCCCCTAGCACCGGCAGAGCATGTCTTCCTGGCTGCCCTGGGGCCACACAACCATACCTTGGGTCTTTTTGGAATATTCCTTCCAACCTCTTATTTTGCAAGAGAAGGGAAAATTACCCAGTCACACTAGAAAAGGCCATGCCCTATTCTCCTCTGTCCCAGTTTGACCAGGGATCTGTGAAGCCAAAGTCATACTTGGCAGAGAGGACTAAGCTCACCTCTTCTCAGGAGCCTGGTTTTCTGGAAGGGGAACCCACTGGCCCACTGGCCATCTCAATCAGGCTACTGGGAATCCTGCCCTCATTTCCATGACCAAGTTCTGAGATTCAGTATTGCTTAAACCCCATCTCTCCGCACCTGCCTAATCCACTGTGGCTTGGGGATGCTCTCAAGGCTCTCAGCAGGAATCCTTTCATCAGATGAGACAAACCAGACTCCAGTGAGTAAACCTCTGTCCCCCTATGTTTGCCATCACTGAGGGGCTGCAGGGGTCCTGATGCAGGTCTCAAATCTGCGACTTATCACTGACAGGTTCTATGGCCTTGAACAAGTCACTTCTCTCTGACCATCAGATTCCTTAACTGTAAAGTGGTGATAATATCAATGCTAGTTCTCATATCATGAGGTAGTGGAGAAGATTTAGCAAGAAAAGGGTCTGTGTTTTCCCCAGCTGGGTTGGGGCCAGTCAGTGCCATATAAAGGAAATTTAAAGCATATATTTTGGAAAGGACATATTATGGATTAGTGTGACTGGAGGAGGCACTGGGGGCTTCTGGGTAATATGTATTTTCTTTGGGTGCTGGTTACTTAATGTTTGCTTTGAAGATTCATTAAGCTAATG
Organism: Cabassous unicinctus; assembly: GCA_029593785.1. Taxonomy (NCBI): domain Eukaryota; kingdom Metazoa; phylum Chordata; class Mammalia; order Cingulata; family Chlamyphoridae; genus Cabassous; species Cabassous unicinctus. The sequence continues at coordinate 4,229 of JAQZBX010021694.1, forward strand.
ATTATAATTGGAACAACTTTGTTTATGTTATACTTCAATGAAGAGTATACTTTAAAAAGAATATATTTTCACCTGGAACACAAAGATGCACATAAAATTTAAGGCAAAACATGAAACTTAAAAAAAATATTGTGTATGTGGCAGACAACACTCCTCCAAGTCTCCCTTTAGAGGAAAATTGTGAGGCACACTTGGTACATATGAAGTTCCTGGGGCATGAGGGGGTTTACCCAAGGTATGACTAATAACAGTAGGGTTTCAGTCTCCATTGTTTTAGTTTGCCAAAGGGCTGCCAATGCAAAGTACCAGAAATGGGTTGGCTTTTATAAAGGGCATTTATTTGGGATAAAAGCTTACAGTTCTGAGGCTGTGAAATGTCCAAAACAAGGCACCATCAAAGGTGCTTTCCCACCAGAGTCAGCTACTGTTGATCCTGTTGTTTGGCCGCCATCTATGCTGAGGTCTCTGCCTTCACCTCCATAATCTACTGTATCCAGGAGCTCAGCTGTGGGCAACCAGGCAAAGGGCTTATCTCTTTCCGGGCCTCCTCTATCAGTCTCAGCTGCTCTGCTTTCTTCCTGAGTTCAGCTGTGATCTGTCAGGCATACGGCTCATCTCTCCCTAGGCCTCAGCTCTTTGAGCCTCTTAGGGCATCTCTCCTTGAGTTCAGCTGTGGGCGAACCTGGAGTCCTTTCTCTCACATTGCAGGATCAAATATGGCAGCTTCCTTTTCCTCTGTGTCTCCATTTATATCAGACCCAGCAAGAGGCGGGAGACTTAACCTGAGTCACGCCTCACTGACGTAGTCCAATTGAAAGGGTCTCATACCCACAGGAATGGATTAGTTCACAAACACAATCTTTCTCTTTTTGGGTTTCACAAAATAATTTCAAAACTGTCACACTAGGCAAATGGGTTAGGGGTTATGCTGGGGGTTGCGGGAGTCCCACAGATCACAGAGATAGGCTCTCATTTTACATATAGGAAGAAGCACTTGTGAGCCACCAAGCACCAAAGGTCCCCATGTCCTTTCTAAACAGGAGAGTGTGGGATGGGAATTCTCAGGCTTAGACCAGCAAAGACCCTGGGGCACCCTCTCCACTGAGCCCAACCATCTCACACAGGGTGACTTGGGTTTTTCTTGAAGAAAAATATTTTAGCTACACAGAGCCTGTGAAGGAGGAAGAAAGGAAGGGAGCTAGAAAGGAAGAAGGTCAAAAAGAAACAGAGACTGAAAGAAGGTAGGGAAAGGGACAGAGAGTGAGACAGAGAAACAGGAAGACAGAGGGCCAGAGGGGAGAGAAGAGAACATTGACAAGGAAAGGGCTTTTCAATGGGGAAAGTTGGATATCAAAGCTACCAGCGTGGGGCACCAGTGTCCCTTTCATGTGTCCAAGGCAAAGGAGGGGAGGGAGAACAGCTTTGATGGCTCCTGCAGTCCTGGCCGGCCATGCCTTGGAGCTAGAGCAGGCTGCACTGCACACACCATCTTCAGGGCCTGATTTCAGAAGTCCATCCTACAAAAGGAAGCTTTTGGCTTTTGCTTCCTGCCAATTGGCCCCTGAGGGCACTGCTCTTGGACGCCAGCTCTGGCCCAGGCCCCATGGATCTCTCAGTTACAACCTGCATGTGCACTGCTCCTCTTCTCAAGCAAAAGGGAGGGAAACTGGGGTGTGTGATTTTTTGCCACCAAAAATTTAACTTTTGCCACATCAAGAGGTAAAAGGTTTCACCATTTAGGCCTTTGGAATATATATTACTAGGGATGCTTTGGGCTGTAAGTAACAGAAACCCCTGACTCAATGTGACTAAAAATTCAAGACGTCTGGAGGTAGGGTGGACCCCGAGCATGTACCACCACCATCTTAATGAAGCCATCAAGGATCTAGGCTTTTCCATTCCTCCATTATGCCGTCCTTGGTGTCAGCTTCATTGTAAAGTTCGTTTTCTTTGTGTCCACAAGGTAACTGTCAGAAGCAAATAAGGTTACCTATTTTCTTGCTCATATCTTGAAAGAAAGACAGAAAATCTCTCCTCCAGTCATGGAATATAACTCCTTACTCTAATTGGGACAACTTGGATACATACTCACCACAGACCAATAATAGGTACCAGTATGCCCTTTTGACTTAGAATAATCATCTAGTAAAATGGATGTTGGGGAGTCAACCAAATGTCCACTAGAGAGGGTGTCTCAAGTAGATGCTCCCTTGTTTCTGTGAATGGCAGGAAGATGTACATGCTTTGGCTCTAGTTCAGCTTCTCATCCCGACATGGATGCATTGCTTCCTTCTGAACTTACCTTAGAGAAATTCACCACTGCAACAAAGCTGAAAACATGACAATTTCTTTTCAATGGTTATGACCTGGAATCTCATTCCTGATCCTGATTTTTTTTTGAAACAAAGGGGTCCTCCATTCATAGAAAATGTTCCCATTTGAGCCAACAGGGATGTTCACATCATTCTCAATTTGTTTCTCTACGAGCTTCCAAATGTCTTCGCTGGTAGTTGGGGGGTGGGGGGTGGGCGAGGAGGTGACCACAGTTCATTCCATCTCACAAGAAAGTATTTTCTCAATGTGAGCACATTTCCTTTGGCCATTTTCTCCCCTGTGTTGAAGATGCCCTAAAAGCAACAAAATGGGTAAAAGTTCCTGGGAGGAGATCTGGGAAGCTGGAGTTTCTGAAAAGGGAAAAAGCAGACCTTGGAAGCATTTCACCTCTGTATCCCTTAGAAGTTTCTAGTATATGATTTTTGAATGCATATAGAAATAATAAAGCCTAGCAGGAGCTCATGAAGAGCAAATCATGCCAAATTAATTTCTCACCTGGGCAACTGAAACTGCAGGTGTCCCCAACCCTGGTGGCCGCTTTGTCCTACCCTTGATGTCTGCTCCCTCTGATTCACCCTTTATGTAACCCCACGGTGATTTTTCAAAAAGTACAGATCTGATCATGTCCTTATTCCACTTACAAAGCTTTGACATTTCCTGGTTGCCTCGAGGATAAAGGCCCATCTCCCTAGCCTGGCACAAGAACCCCTGCCAGTAGCCTGGCTGCTCTCCTCCAGAGCCTCTCCTGCTTGTGTGGCAGGGACACCAAGCTAGGAGGCCACTTTCCAACCAAGTCCTACTGTCGTCCACTTCTGTATCTTTATTAACTCGGTCCCATCTGTCTGACATGCTCATTATCCCTCGTTTGATGGTTCAAGTGCCCTCCTCTCTGAAAATCTTCCCTTACCCAGGCCAAGCTGGTCGCTTTTTCTTCCTTCTTTCTGAAGACCCTGTTCAGAGCTCTGGCATGGAACTGGCCATACTGTGTTCAGACTTTTTAATGTGCAGCTCCTGACTCCCCTCCTTTCTGTGTTTTTTGAGGACAGGGCCTTGTCTTCATTTCTAGTTTGTACACCCTGTGACTTAAACTACATTAGACACTCAACATACATTGAATAGATAGAAAGATGGAGAGATGGACGGATGGAAGGAAGAATAGAAGGATGAACAGATGGATTGACGAATAAATTAAACAAAACTCACTTTTTTCTGCCTAGGTTACTAGATTGCCTGGATGGATACTTTGAAAATCTCTATGGTGCCCACAGGAAAGGACATATTGAAGGTGTCCATGGGAGTCACAACTTAGAAAGCAGAGCAGAGGACTAGTGTGCCATGGCCCTGCTCAAAAACCTATAATAGCTCTCTATCATCGTCTAGTATGTAAAGGTTTAACTCCTCTTCTTGGCTTCCAAGGTTTTCAATTTCCTCTCCCCCATGTCCATTCTAAACACATTCCACTTCCCCAAATCTCCTTCTCTGTTTCAGCCAGTCAGGATTCTCTCGTATCTCTATTCTTTGCAAGAAGCAGCTCAGTACATGCCTCTTCTCATATATTTTCTGCCCCATGGGCCATCTCCTCCTCAGAATTCCCACAGCATGATGCCCAGCCATTCACTCTCTCCACGGATTTCTTATATTAATGGTAAATACATGAGGTACCACAGAGTAAAGACCCTGGCCCAAGAAGCAGGAGAGCTGATGTCTATTATCTCTGCACTGTCTAGCTACATAACAAAAAATTTTTTCCTCACCTGTAAAGTGAGAATACTAACCTGTGCAATTACAGGGAGGTTTGAGACACAATACAGCAATGGGGGTAACAGGGCTTTAACAAACAGAAATGTTTCTCTTTTGGGGAGATGCCAATGGCCCTGTTGGTTGGGTACGTTCCTAGAGAGAATGAAGACTGTCCCCCAGGGAAGACAGGGTCTTTGATATCCTCTTTTGGCCCAAGGGCATCATTTTGCTGGACAGCAAACAGGGGCAGGTAGAAATGTGAGCATTCTTCTCAGGAATAAAAGCAATCAGAAGCGTAATGAGGATCTGTTCATCACTCCAAATGGGGTCTGGATCCTGGAACCTACATCTATTGTGACTCTGGAATCTGTGTCCTTTCCTTTGTATGAGGTTTTTATATTTTTGCCTGCTTTTCTGGAAAGATCTGAAGGCAACAGATCTTTGATGTAGGAATGGTAGAGTGTAGGAAGGGTAGAATGGGGCTGCTGGTGGTGAGGGTCACCAGAGACAAAGCTAGTGGGGGAAGATGGCACCTGACCCCCGCTTGGCCTGAGGAGGGCCCAGGGCTTGTACTGCAGAGGCTGTGGGGTTCTCAGCAGGACAGATCACACCACTTTTTTTCCTTACGCCTCCCTCCAACAGGGTCTGGCTCTCTAGGCTTACCAGGTGTGCGGCTACTGCTGATGGGGCTGGGAGGAGAGCATGTAGGACAACCCACTTCTACATGTGCCTCCGGAGAGGACTCAAGGGCTTCCAGAATATGCAGGGGCAGGGATATCAAGAAGGTGTAGCACAGCCTCCTAGTGAAGACAGGGGAGTAAAGCTAGGTAGTCAGGAGCCCAAGTTAGAGGCCCTATATTGAAAAAATATATATGCTAGGGCTTTCCCAGATGTAATTTAAAATAAAAGTAAAATGTGAAGTGCAAAATGAAATTATACGTTTGAAATGACACGTAACTTAAATATATATTGAAACTAAGATGGCCCCTTTCTAGACAGTATGATTTTCTCTTTTATTGGGTTTTGCCACCTTGTTGATCCAAGACAGAAGGTCATAGGGGAAGAAAACAAGCATCATAATGATGGACAGTGTTGGAAAAATTTCCCAGAGTCACTTTATAGAGTTGAGTTGCTTCTGGAGATAGTGAGATCTTGTTGTCCAGGGAAAGGCCACATCACAATACTTGGAGGTGCCTTCCACTCCTGTCACTTTGGTGCATGTGATCACGAGTAGAAAGGGATCTGGCTGGGAAACTACAGGACCATGGAGAGCTCCAGAGGGCCCTGCTTGGAAAGGCAGCACTGACTTGTTCCCACTCCCAAAGGGAATGTTAGAAGCTGGGAAAACGGATTCTCTCAGGAGTCAGGAAGAGGGAAGTTTGCAGCCTCTGTGGCCAAAGAGGGGTGCCCACCATTCAGCACTGGTTTTCCGTTTCTCCCTCCTCCTCAACACGCTCTCTGTCCAATGCCACCATCCTGGGCTTGTCCTGCTCCGGCCTTCTTTAGGCTCAGCCCTCTGAGCCTCGCTGCCTGGACTGATAAGAGCCTCTGATGCTGTGGGGGAGCCACTGCCTGAGATAGGGTTGGGTGGGAGGACCCCTCTTCAGATGGGAAGTGTTTAGTAATTAGCTTTAATGAGGAGGGAAGGGTAGCCCATTTCATTACATGGAAATGGGATTTTTAAATAATTTTAAGGGCTTCATCAGCTCTAAAATGGCCTGTAGTAGGGCCTCAGAGGGCTGGTAATTAGCAATCCTGACTCCAATGAAAGTAGAGAGGCAGGAGGAGAGGGTCACTTAATGAACACAGAGAGTAGCCTCTAGATAGGCCCTAAATAAGAAAGCAGGTGCAGGGGAGGAGGTGAAGGTCAGGTTTGAAACACCTGGGTCCTGAGCTGAGGGACAACCAGCCCATGGGAAGTTGGAGAAGAGGCCTCTGAGTTCTCCTGGGTCTCACGGAACCAGTGCCCACCTAACCCTTTCTTTGTGGGAAATCACCCTCCCGTCTCCACTGACTAGACTTTGAGAGAGAAGCAGGGGATGGAAGGGGGCCTGGTGTCCCCAGTCCAGCAGTGAGGGGCCCTAGTGTCACTTTGGCCAGATTTTTGGAAACGCTGCATGAAAGCCCAGTGTGAGGCATGGAGACATGTCCACAGGAGTGAGACAAAATGTCCGACTGCAACAACCCTTCCTTCCGGGGGTGCCTGATGGAGCATGCCATTGGCAGCAGATAGGAGCCCCTTTACTTTGGCCCTGTGATGCACAGCCAGGAGAAACCCATCTGCCTCTTCTCACCTCGGGTCCTCAGGATTCAGGAATGCCCAGAGAGGAGCCCTGAGTCTGAGCCTCATTTCAGAGTTCAGAGTTCCTCCCCCATCAGTCATGCTGAAAGTAGTAAGGGCTGGAGAGAAGGAAAAGACCAGCCCTCATTGTCCCCATAGCCCTCTGGGCATTGCCAATTCTTGCATTTACAGAGAACCCTATTTTTCCCCCAGAAAACTGGTCATGCAGACTCTGCAGACAAACTCCTTTCTTAATGCACCCCCAGTGGCTTGTAGTAATTGCAAGTGTTTAGAACAATCATGCTAGGACCCGCAGAAGCCATGGATCCTGCCTCAGTTGGCCTGTTACAGAGCCTGGTCTCTTTTCTGCCTCCCTCCCTGCCTGCCCCACTTGTTGAGGTGAGGCCCATGTGGCTTCTTCTTGGGGGCAGCTGTATACTGATATGAGACTCCCCAGGTGAGGGGGCTCCTTCTCAGGGCCACAACGTCTAGGATGATGACCCCAGCTCTTCACATAAGCACAGCACTTCACAGTAGAGCTCTGAGACTCCTGGCTGCCCTGGGAATCAGATCACCCACATTTGATAGGTGAGACAGCAAGGTGTTCCACGTCATGGCAAGCTGGGGGAAGCCCCCTGGCAAGGTGGGCAGAAGGGGGCCGGGGCCTTCTTAGGAGGCCAGTTTTTCTCTTGGGGGCTTTCAAAGTCTGGTTGCCTGACTTTGAGTCTATCTCATTGTGAGTGAATTAATTGTTGTGCAACCTAGAGTGGTGAGACAAGTTAATTACATAATTACTACAAAATGACATGTTATTTCATGGCTGCAATATGGTAACTCTGTTGGAAACAATTGTAATTGCCCAGAAACTGCATTCGAGTGGCTCCGTTATCTCTCGATAACCATGTAATTAACTTGCCGTTACAACTTTGCTGCAAACTCTGAAGTTAGGAGTTGGGCCCTGGGGTGGGCCCAGTCATTGTTGACCTAAGGACCCAGAGAAGATCTGGCATTGGAGGCGCTACTAGAATCCAGGAAAATAATTTGCTTTTTCAAGTTGAGGGAGAAAATTTCCCAGTGTAGACTCCAGCCTTCTGTGTCTCTGCCTCCCCACTCAAATTCATTTGCAATCTCACGGGTCATGTATGGACACTTCCCCAGTTTTAGCCTCACATCAGATCCATGTCACCCAAAAATAGCCACCACAGCCAGCCCAACATGGAGTGCTCCTACCCCAAAGTCCTGGGGCCTAACAATCCCCTCCCCAGGGCCAGGCCACTTGCCACAAGACCACAACTTGAGAGGTAGTCCCCTCACTCCCAAGCACAGGTAAGAGCCCAGCCACCCCCCACTGCACTCCACGTGAAGGAGCAGGCCAAGGGGCAGCGTAACCTGAGGCTGCCTGGCCCCAGCCTGGCCCAGCCATTTCTTTTCTCAGGGTCAGTGGCTGTTTTCTGGAGGGTAAAAACTGTTCCTGGGGAAGAAGGAGTGAGTGGCCCAATGTCAGGGGAGCCTGTCCATACAGCCTTCCCTGTCTAGGCTTTGGACCCGAGGAGTCTGTCTTTTGAATACGAGTCAGCGATGCCATTTCAGGGCCAGGCTCTGTGCTAGGTACCGTGGCTGCAGCCAACCAACACAGCCTATGGAAAATGCCCGGTTGTCTGCCTGTCTGCTGCTGGTCTGTCTGTGACAACACATTGTCTACTTGTGTGATTGTCTCTTCTGCCTGCCAGCATGTGCAACTGTCTGACTGTGTGTCTATTGGCTTGTCTGTCTCTGACATTCTGGAATCTTCTCAAGTGGCTCTGTTTCTGCTGGAGGGAACTGGCTTGTCCCAGTCTCCCCACAGTGTCTGTCCTCAGCACAGCGTGCTTTGTTTTCCTGGCTTCCTCCCTCCCTGGTTTCTGCCTCCCCTCCCCTCCCCGCCCCCCTTCCCCACCTCCAGCAAGCTCCTCAAGGGCAGGGACTGTGTCTGATCCATGATTCATCCTTGTGTCTGATTTGCTTTGGGTCACACCAGTTTGCAGCACGGTGTTGAGACAGAGTGGATTAAAATTTGCTGACTGAATGAATGAAAGCCTCCAGCCTGCATGGGCGGAGTTAAAGGGAAGCAGGATTGTTCTCGCTCAACCAGAAGAGCAGAAAGCTGGGCTACAGGCTGGGCCCAAGCTGTTGGGCAGACATGGGAAATGCCGTCTGTTACCTAGAAAGGGAAGGAGGGTTTGAATATGGTGTGTGGGGGGGGCAAGATTTGGGGTCCTACTGTGGAGGAGGTCAAAGCTGGCTCCCCGTACGGGCAGTCAGCCTGGGGCCTCAATGGGCAATGGTCAGGAACTCAGGGTAGGGAAGACTTCTTGCTCCTCTTCTTGGGGCCTTGTGCAGGGCCAGGGCGTGTGTTCTTCCAGGGCAGTGAGGAGGACACCCCATTTCTTACCTCTGGCGTGGGGAGCCTCTAAGTTGCCCCCCTTCCTCCAGCTGCTTCCCCTAAAGCCAACCCAGAGCTCCCCTGCCTGGCAACAGCACATGCCGGAGCCCTGTGCCCCCCGCTCCACGCCCCACCCCAAGAGGGACAGGCAGTGGGGAGGGCCTTGTCCCTCTCCCAAGCAGAGGGGAGGGGGCCGCAGGTCTGGATCAGTCATCTGAACCACGCAGGGCAACCTCCCCGGAAACATTCATAAGTTTAATCCACGCCAGTAATAAAATCGCATTACATTTCTCATAAAATAAATGTTCCCATTTATATACAGAAGACAGACTGTACAGGCCCAGCCTGGCCCCAGGAGGGGTCACACACAGACGGGCAGTGGCGGGGGAGGAAGGGACATCCTTCCCGTGGAGGACGGAGAAGTTCTAATGCGGCAGGAGCGCGGCGGCCAGCCCGCGCTGGCAGAGGGGCTGGCTGGCCGGCCGGGTGGGCAGGCGGGCAGACGGACAGATGGGCCCGGGGGCCAGGCGTCGGGCATTACTGCACCTGGGATTCAAAGGTGCCATTGAGCTGCCCCTCCTCATAGTCCATCTGACACAAGATCATGTTGTTCTTCAGGAAGAATTTGTCTCCCACACAAAACCTGGAAAATCCAAGCAAGAGAGAGAAAGGACATGGGAGGAATCCCAGTGGGCAATGGGGGCCCTAGACAGGATCCAGCCTGGACATGTGGGAGGTGGTGGTGCTGAGGAGTTTGCGCCCGAAATTGCCAGAGGCAACTGCCAAAAGTCCACCGCACACCTGGTCGATTACCCTGGGTCAGTCGAGCCCTCAGCCAACCTGGAGCCTGGGGTAGTAGGACAGATGGACAATCAAGCCTGGGCCACAGGCCTTCCACAGTCAGGAGATGGGGGAGGAAGGAGTAACGTACCCCAGGCCCAGGGAGGAAGAAGAGAAAGGACAAATGCAAAGAGCCTGAGCAAGAAGAGAGACAGAGAGGTCGAGATGGGGCAGGAGGGAGGGATGAAAGGGTGGGTTTTCCCATCCCTCTGCCCCTCACCTCCCCAACTTAAAGTGCAGTAAGGCGCTCTTCCTCCCAAGAGAATCTGTGGGTTTCCAGGGGCATGTTTCCAGGAGGACGTGACCCTGCCCCCAATCTCATCCCCGGCCTGAAGAAGGCTCTGCTTTGACCACCAGTGCTCCTCAAATGTTGGGGGATTCCAGCCCTTCCCCAAAGATGTCCCCAGGGTGGCTGAGGCCTTTAGTTTTCAGCCCAGTCCCAGTAGAATCCCAGTCACACCACCAGGTGGCACTGCAACTTCACTGAGCTCACGAGCAAGGCGTCTGGCCAGCGCCCCAGGTCATGCTGCCTGCACATCTCTCCGGACCTCACCCTCTAGGAACACCTGCATGACTCCTACCTGAGCTGGAGGTTCCTGAGAAAAGGGTCTGCTTTCTGGTGGAAGGCTCCCAGGAGGGCTGAAAGGGGTACTGAGTAGAGGCCAAACGACCTTTTGAAAGGAGGCTGGACTGCTACCAGAATCAGAGGCGTGGGAGCAGGAGGGAGGGGCCATTCCCTGTAGTTTTGCCCTCCAGGTCTAAGAACCCCTTCTCACACAGAACATATACGCATACACATGCACGAATACATGTGCACACACAGTGCACACAGACATGTCCCCGGATACACACACGTTTAAAACTCATGTACACTTGCATACTCACCCCATCATACACATGCCAGGACACAGTACACGTACACATACCCCCTTCTATACCAACACTTAAAAGCACACGTGCCCAGGCACATTAATGCATCATGCACACATACCCTGACACATAGACATTTGAAAACACACATAACTACACATGTACGCTTAGACTGTATACCCATAGTAAACTCATGCACATCCCCATCCAACGACATTCACACAAAAATGCCACACAAATGTGCATGCACAACATATAAGCAAACATATTTAGCTACAAGACTTGGGCTCACAAAAACATGCATATGCACATGTGTGCTCATGACGATGTGCACATGCAGCCATGCACACACACACATACGTGCACACAGAACCCACAGTGGCATGCATGCCTCCACGGAGCTCCTGGCCTGTGCCAGCAGGCCTCAGGCTGGGCTCTGGTGGGTGTGTTGGGTCTGCCGCCAGGCCAGCACTCACCTCTGGTTGCAGAGCTGGCAGGCGAAGCAGTCGAGGTGGTACACGTTGTCCCGGGCCCTCATCACCATCTCAAAGGCTGGGATCAGCTTGCTGCAGGCGGCACAGTTTCCTGTGGTGCCAAAGAGCCTGACAGGGAAGGCACAGAGGGATCAGGGTCCTACCAGGGGTGGAGGGGTTGGAGGGGGATTGGGCCTGGGTGCAGGGACAGGAGCGTAAATGGTAGCATCTAGATTAGGCCAAGAGATCTGACTTCAGAGAAATCAATACATCCACCTAGACAGGGAGTGTAGGGGGTCAGGGGCCAGAAGCCAGCTGACACTACCTATCCACAGGTTGACAAGGCCCCCTCCCAGGCTCCCACCGGGGTCCCTCAAGCACCTGGGGCATCCGGATTCACATAGGCCTGAATTTTAGAGGCAGTCTGCTGTGTGTCATCAGGCAAGTCATTGAGTCTTTCTGAGCCTCATTTACTCAACTGTAAAATGGGACAGCGGTGGTGAAAACTATTGTAAACTCTCAGTCACACTCATTATGAAATATCTATATAGTGTTTATTATGTGTCAGACTCTGTTCTAAGAGCTTCAAAATGAATTCATTTAATCCTGATGCATGAGGGGGTTATTATTATTAACCTCATTTTAAAGATAAGAAAAAAGAGGCACAGAGAGGTAAGCAGCTTGCCCAAGGTCACACAGTCTAGCCCCAGAGAGTATGATATTGACCACTGTATGAAGCTGCCTCCCATCTCTAAAATTACAGTATATTTTATAATCTTTGTCTGCTACCAACTAATCGTGTGACTTGCCTAAGTCCCTTCCTTTCTCTGAGCCTCAGTTTATCCCTTTGTAAAATGGAAGTGATAGACTAAGTGATCCTATTCAAAGATCCTTCTGTAACAGAACTGATGCCAAAGGGAAGCTGCAAGGACATGAGGCAGGCACACTTCTTAGCTGCTGGTTGCACCCCTCTAGGAACAAGGAGCTCCCTGCCTCCCCATTTAGGCCAATGGTCTGAGTCAATCAGGCACCTCACTTTTTTTCTGCACACTGGTGGAGCAAGCCACAAGCAAGGCAAGGGGGTTAAAAGGTGTGCGTGAGGCCCCTCTAATCCCGATTTGTCCAGCTCAAGCTCAGGCGTTTGCAGACAAAACTTGGCTACATTATTCATCAGCCTGAGCTGGCTGGTGGCTCAGATTCAGGCAGACAAAGGCTGGTCCGTGGCATCTGCCTGCCAAGGGGGACCTTTCTTGCCATTGTCTAACGAGCAGTTGCTGCAGAGGGGTGGGCTTTAGGCAGCCCTTCTTTGGGGCTGAGCAGCTCAAGAAAGTGTCCTTCTCTGACCCAGCCCATTGGCCTACCTGGCCCGAAAGTCATGCATCTACCTCTGGCCAGAGCCCAGGAAAAATACCTTCAGATTCCAGTAGCTGGCAGGTCCCCAGATGCTTGGGTGCTTTGGCTCTGCTGACAAGCCAATCCTGCACCAATCCCTGTGCAGGGATGATCTCTCACCTTCCTCTAACCTCTAGGTGACACCCTAAACCTCCAGGCTGGGAGGCCCCTTCCAGGTTCTCAAGGGAGGAGTCCCCAGGAGCATCCTTCTTGGCCTCCTCCTCTCCCCTCCAGCCCCTGCCAGAAGCACTGAGTCACCAATCCTATTTTATTACATCACTTTTGAAAACTCTTGCCAAAAGCAGAAGTTAAAACAAAAGGTACAGGTAGATAAATCTCAGGCTCTTCTGGGGATTGGGGACCTCCCTGATTACTCCCCTCCCAATATTCCCAGACCTGAGCAGAGGGAGCCCTCCGAAGCCCTTGCCCACACCTGTTAATTAATGCAAAGGGCCTTCCTTTCCCACAAGGCCCGGCCACCATCCAGCAGCCAGAGACCAAGCCAAATGCAGATGCTGGGTCTGAGCCAAAGCCCTGCTTTGTGGCCTCCTTCCAGCCTTGATGGTGTCATAAATGGCCTAGAGGAGGTAATTGGGGGAGGCAGCCCCAGGGAATGGGGATCCAGGTTATGGGGGAAGGCAAGCTAGAGCTCTGAGGAGGGCAAAGCAGGGAGACATTCTTTTCACCATTTCACAGAGGAGTTAATGGGGGACAGGAGAAGGCTGGAAGCCAAAAGGCTCAGAGCAAACTCAAACCCAAGCCTCTAAGCACTGACAGAAGTGGTCCTTTTCCTAGGGTGTGCTCACCTGCTAGGCTCCCTAGGCCTATGGGATGCCCAATCCCAGGGCCTGCCTGGACGGGGAGGGAGCTGGGCACTGGGGAAGAGGTGGGAAGGAGGGCTCCATCAGGGAGGATGGGCCCAGGGGAGTCAGAGCCTCCCCACCTGCTCCTCGCAGCCCCTCTGAGACGTCCCCTCCTGGATTTGGGGAACAGGGTGGATCAGAGCACCTGACAAAGGCAGGGGCAGAGCCAGGCTGGCCCGTTGGGAGGCTCGTCTCATTTGCCAAACAGTTATAAATGTCTGCTTTGGACCTGGGCTAGGCATTGAGAACAAGGAGTTAAAGACATGTCAGCTAGGCCCTGGAAGAGAAGGGTGGGGAGGGCACTGGCGGCCCACCTCAGGTAGTCGCGTCGGCACAGGATGAGGTTGGCCTTGGTGTACAGGGTGGAGCCCACCTCGCCCAGGCGACAGTCACAGCAGGCACACTTGAGGCAGTCTTCGTGCCAGTACTTGTCCAGCGCCTTCAGCAGGTAGCGGTCCTTGATCTTGCGGTTACAGCCGGCGCAGCCCTTCTGTTTCCCTTTGGGCTGGACGGAGAGCATCGGTACGCCTGCAGATAGATAGATGGACACAGAATGGGCACTGTGGCAGCCTCAGGGACCTGGCCGTGAGAACTTCAGGTCTCCACCATCTAGGAATGGGGAGCTCACGGTTTCTCTCTGCTGCCCCCTCTAGGGTTGAGGTTCCCAGGAGCTCTTGCTTTCTCCCCAGTAACCTCTTCCCCCTGTCCTGGATCCTGTCCTGTGGGCTACATGGCACAGTCTGCCCCCCTGGCCCTGTGAAGGTTCCTCTAGAGCTGCAGGTAGCAACAGGAGCTCTGAGTCTGCATATACAGCCCCAGGCCCTGGCCTCCTTGAGCTGTTCCTCTCCTTGCCAGCCATTGCTTCCTGTGTTGTCTGATCCAGAATTGGCCCCAAGCCCTCTTTATGTAGCCACAATCCCACTGGCTCTTTCAGCAGCCCCCCAAAACAGTCTTATAATGAGCTTGGAGTCTACTAGAAACTCCTGATCTTTTTCTCAACTTAAGTCTTCCTCATACTGCTTGCACATTTGACCATTTTAAACTAAATAGGCTACAGCCACTTGGTCTGTTCATTATGAACTGTCAAGAAGAAAATGAGATGTCCCCTGGCACCCTCAGGAGGGAGCAGGAACTTGTGAGGAGGCAGCTGGGTCTGGCCTGGTTGAGGCTCTACTCAGGAATGCTTCTAGCTAGATTCAAGCCTCCCACCTGCCCTGGCCTGAGGGAGGGTAAGTTCTGAGCCTCTGGATCATCACTCATCCACCAGGCTAAGAATCCTGGAGCCACTGCCCCCCTCCCATAGGAGGGGCCTATATAAGCTTTCCAACATTCTAGAAAGCACAAAGTGTGAAGGGCAGGAATCTTGATGTGGTGGTGGCTGAAGGGGCACTCATGCCCCCTATCCCCACAGGCACGACATGCCCACATATATGTGGATGTGCGCAGAGGCATGGGCTCCCAGCCCCTTCCCCTGGGGCCATGAGGGGTGACCACAGGGAGGGACAGTTGAGGGGGAGGAAAGGACAGATGTCATCGAGGATCCTGGAGGTCCATGTGGAGCCCTGAGGCTTGACTGTGGTGAACTTTAAGTGTGGAGAGAAGTGCAGGGAGTCTCGGAAGCCCCCAGCCCTAGAAGGTGGGTTGCCTGAGAACCCCTCATGGCCAAGGTGCAGGTGGAGGGAGGGGTCGTCTCTGGAGGAAACTACTCACACCCTCCCATCTTCCCCAGCTTTCCAAAAAGCCCCTGCAGGCTGCCTCCTACTGACCCCACACTCTGCAAAAGACCCCTGCTCTCCCCAGGGCTCTGGAGTTCAGCTCCCACCTGCCCCCTCCCTTCCTTTCTCTTCCTTCCTTCCAGGTGTGACTCCTCCGTGGCTTCAGAACAGAACCAGCCACCCAGGGGCCTGGTCTCAGAATCCACAGATGTCAGGTCAGAAGGGCTCTCTGAGATCTTCCAGTCAAATATTCTCATTTTACAGATGGTGAAACTGAGGCCCAGGCAGGCAAATGGATCAGCATAAACTGCCAATCAAGCTGGCCCCAGGGGTCCTTCCCCTCTTCTTGCTCTTCCTATGCCCAGCTGCCTCCTCAGACTTCTCTGGGAGAAGGGGGGTGGCCCCTAGTGTCCCAGGCTGAATGGGACGGCTGAGGGCAGTTGGAGGAGGCATGGGCAGGCTGCAGAGGTCTGAGTGGCAGTGGGGGCTTTTCCTTCTCCCTCCTCCAGTCCCTGCAGGGTCTGTCTGTTAGCTGGGAAGTGTGCTGCCTAATTTCCTTAATGCAGCTCTAAAGGTTAATTGGTCTGAGAGAGTGATGGGGCTCAGAATGATGATGTCCTCAGGCCTGCCTGGGCCTCCTGCTGGCAGGGCCCAGCCTGGACACAGAGCTTCAAGGAGCCCGTGGAGACCAACTAGGGAGCAGGCACCCCTGAGAGCCGAGGGGACCTGGGAGACTCCTTCCAAGCCTGACCAACAGAAGGCTCGGGGAACCAGGTGTGGACAATTGGAGGGAGAAGGGGGGTTCAAAACATCTGGATCGTGGGGAGGTCCAGGGACAGGACCATCGTGGCTGGGGTCTGTGGAGGGAGCACCCAAGAAGGATGTAGGGGTTGACTCAGGCACTGGCTATTTACCAACCTATTCAGAAATGCAGCAATATTTTACCAGCCAGCATAGCTAAGCATATGTATACCAACTGGGTAAACCTCAGGTCTGGCCTCTGGTAAAATGCCCCCAGTCCGACTTCTCCCTCCACCCCCTGGGCCTGCAGCTGGTCTGGCTCCCTTCCCAGCCGTCCTGGGGCTCTACACTGGTGCTATTTCTGGCAGGTGGGTGAGTCACTGGAACACCCACACTCAGGGGCTACACTGGGCCCATTGAATTATACCCCAAAATGAAGGGGGTCAGTGGGACATCCCAACACTAGGATGCTCCCTTTTCCATCCTGGTTTGGCTCCTGGATGGGCTGGCCTTCCAAGAGGTTACAGGGCAATAAACTATAGCACTGGCCTGGAAATCCCATCACCAGGAGGACCTGGCACTTAGAGGACCCTGTGGAGGCCCTGAGGGGTGGAGCTGCAAGTTGCCAGTGCCCCTGCCCCATGCCTGACAAACAGCAGGCATTCTGCAAAGGCCTGGGTTCCCTGGCTCCAGGGTGCTGAGCTCTGACCCCTGGGCTCTGGAAAACTCTTAGAAGCTGCATGGTTTCTGCCAACCAGTGTCTGCTGTCCCCCGAGGCTCAGCACACCAGGGCCAGCCTGGTAAGGAGGTTCCAGAGAACCTAGCTTTCTTCACCAGGGCCAAATGGCACAAGCCCCATCCTCCACCCTCTGGCTGTGTACAAAGCAGATCTCCTGGTCTCTCTGAGTCTTGTTCCCTCATCTGCCAAGCAAAGAAAATCCAAATAATGCCTTGTTTATCACAGGAGGGTGGAAGAGCTCTGGGGGTCAAATGCGGCAAGAGTCACCTCTTCTTTCAGCACCGTGTGTTGGCTCTCATGGGGTTCCTCCAGTAGATTGGGAAACACTCAGGTAAAGCGCTTTAAGGGGGGCACCTGCAGTTTCCTGCTCCCCAAACTGAGGGAGATGCTCTCTGGAGGGTCCAGGTCCTCACTCCCTGCCCTGTCTCCCCAGCCCCCAGCCAACCGGCCCGTCTGCCCCCTGCAGACACCTCTTCCCTCCCTCCCTCCCCTGCCCCGCTCTGGGAGCTGAGCCGCGGGCCATGCACTTTCCATTAAGGAGATAGCATCCCTTTGCCGAAGTCCATTTGGGATCCATTTTAGTGTTATCTAAAAATCAAATCTACATGGTAATCCTTTTAATGTACTCCTGACTTTAGAAAAAACAGCTTTGCCCTCCTTCAGGAAAGGTTTTAAAGCATTACCCAGTAATTACTACTCACCCATGAAAACACTGATATTTTACAATGGATGATGTTGGCGGCAGCTGCGTGCACGCACGCGCAGGCACAAACTCAGCCGCACACACCGGGGCCCGGCAAAATAAACCCGTGTCACCCCCAAACCTCAGGATGTGTGTGTGGAGGGTGACATTTGAGGGGAGACAAACCACACTCCTACCCCCACCTCTACTGCGCGTGGGGGTTGATGGTGCCAGGAGGCAGCCAGGCTGCCGAGAGAAGCTCCCCAGTCTGACTCACGCGGCTGCCAGACACTTACCCTCAGTTCTTTAATCTGGGGAGAAGCCAGACAGTCCAGGCAATGGGAAGGGACTGCCAGAGGTCATTCTGACTCTCCTGTACCCTCCCTCCAGGTGGGAGAGAACCCTGCTCTTCCCATGGACCCCCGAGAGCCATGTGCCAGGCCAGGCCCACGTTTGCAGCACCCCCTGCCGACACATCCCAAGCCAGGCTGCCCCTTGGATCCGGCCCACGGACTCCTCCAAACCTCGAAGCCTGCGGGCTCCCAGTCCCACCAGCACCTCCAGCTTGGACGGTGACCCATGTCAGGCTTTGGAGCACACCCACTGCCTCCCAGCGAGCCCCTCCGGGGCCAGTCCTCCAGGAAAGCATATCCCCCCTTCCCTAGGCACTCCAGGCTCATGCCCTGGGCTCCCCTGCCGGAAGCCACGGGGGCCACCCTGGCCACTCCAGCCAGGCATGTGAGGTGCCCTCTTACGTGCCAGGTATCCTGCTCAGCACTGCTGGATCTGCCCCCTGCAGAAGACCAGCACACCCCCCCCTTTCCACCCTGGGAATGGGTCTTGTTTGCTTCTGTCCTGGGGTCTTCAGACCTATTGCTCCAGATATGCCCTTCTCCTGCCCATCTGAACTCTTCCCCCAAAGATCTGAGTCTCAAGGGGGTTGAGGCTGAGAGCACGGGCCCTGGAGGCAGAGCACCTCGTGCCCAGTCTGGGAACTGCCCCAAGCAGCCGGGGAACCTGGAGCAAACCCCTCCACCTTTTGGACTGGCATCTGCGAGGCAGACCGTGGGGAGGCGAGGGCCAGGAGGGCCACGGAAGCCGCAGCACAGGGCCTGCGTCCCTGGGCCCCACGAACAGAACCGTCAGTGCTGTGAACACCCATCCCGGGCTGCCTTCCCTGCTCGGACACTTCTATTTTCTTTCTCCTTAAATGTTTATTTTGACATAATTTCAAACTTTCAGGAACGCTGTGGGAATAGTAGAAAGGCCTCGACATGGCGAACCTTGAAAACATTACGCTAAGTGAAGGAAGCCAGTCACCAAAGATCACATACTATAGGATTCCATTTCTATGGAATATCCCAAACAGGCAATCCTGCAGAGACCGAAACAGATTAGGGCTGCCTAGGGCTGGGGAGCAAGGAAGAAAGGGGACGATAGCTAAAGGGTACAGGATTTCCTTTTGAGGTGCTGAAAATGCTCGATAATAGACTATAGTGATGGTTGCACATATCTGTGAATATACTAAAAATCCATTGAATTATACATTTTATTTTTTAATATACTTTATTTTTTTAAAGATACTTAGATTACACTGGATTTGAATTATACATTTTAAATGGGTGAATTGCATGGTTTGTGAATTATATCTCAATAAAGCTGTTTTTTTTAAAGTAGAAAGAATCCCTGTCTCATCACTCAGATTTCCTAAACATAAACACTTTACCACATTTGTTTGTTTGTATCTATCTGATTTTTTTTCCTGAATCATTTGAATTGGTTTCAGACATGAAGCCCTTTTATCCCTAAATGTTTTGGCATGTATTCTTGAAAACAAGGATATTCTTTTACATAACCATAGTACAATGATCAAAATCAGGAAATTATCATTGATAAAATACTATTATCTAATCTACGGGCCTTATTCAGTTTTCATAAATTTCTCCCAATATCTTTTATGGCAAAATGAAATCCCAGATCATGCTTTGCATTCGGTTGTCATGATTCTTTATAGTCTGTTTAAATCTAGAAGCGTTCCTAAGCCTTTCTTTGTATTTCAAGACACTAGCATTTCTGAAGAGTAGAGGCCAGTTATTTTGTAGAATATCACTTAAATTGGTTTTGTCTGACACTCTTTGGCTGCATGATCTTAATTAGCTCTTCTGTGCCTTAGTTTTCTTTCTTTTTCCTAAAAAGGGGCTAAAAATAGCACTCAACTCAAAGAGTTACTGTGAAGAATAAAGGAGTTAATATACATGCAGCGCTTAGAACTAACTAGGCATAGCAGTTAAAAGTTAGCTCTTATTATTACTAATTAGTGCCACCCCACCTCAGCACATGTGAAAGGACGACTTTAGTCCTAACTCTGTCTGGGGCTTCTAGAATACTGTTGGACATTTATTTTGAGGTGCAATAAACTGATATGAGTGCGCCAGAGTGGTTCAAGTCACACGGGCCCTGGCCAGAGACCAATGTTGCCCAGCAGATGGTCCAGTGGGCGATGCAAACGTGTGCAGAAGGAAGCCAGTCCCACCTGGCAGACAGGGACCATTCAAGTGGGAAGGCGTGGCTGTGGCAGCTCAGAGGGGTGACAGCTTAGGGCCAGGTCCCTCTGGCTGCTCTGGGGAGAGTCCTGGGGGCCCAGGCAGGGGTAGCCCGAATGCTCCTCGTCCTCTCTCAAAGTGTCTCAGTGCTGGTTCCAAACCCCCCATCTGCTGCCCAAACATCCTTTGACCGGGGCCAGGACCTGTGCTGGGTGCCGGGGACCAGCCAGTGCAGCAGAACCGCCAAAGGGCTTCGCTGCCTGCCCATGGCAGTGCCTCTCCTGGGGCAGGCAGGGAGCATGGACTGGGCAGTAAGGTTGACCGAGCACTCACCCATGCTCAACTTCTAAGTGATTCACAATGGCCTTATGAGATAGGTACCGCTATTATTCCCATTTTAACATGGGGGAAACTGAGGCCCCGGTCATACAGTTAGTACGGGACCAAGCTGGGATTTGAACTGGGCAGTCTGGCTCCAGGGCCCCAGCACTAGGCTCATCTGCTAAGCTGCAGGCTGTGTGCCGCTAACCTGGAAAGTGCTGACAGACCCAGGCAGGAACCATTACAGAGCTTAGGAGACAGAGAGGATACGTACATTCAGGGCACGCAAGTTTAGGACACGTGCAACCATGCACTGGTACACGAGGTCTGTGGGAGGAGGACCGTGCCTGTTTTAGTCCCCTGGCGAGTTCTATTGCCGTACCCTGCACAGTGCTGGCACATGGTACGTCCTCAAGAAGTTGCATGAAAATACATACCCACTACGTGTCCAAGCACACATGTGCATGTGTGTGCATCTGCTCAGTGTGCTCACGTCAACACGCACCCACACACAGGTACACACATATGCATGGGCAGTTCCAAGCATGATTACTGCCTTTCATAAAAAATGCAATTCCGAAAGGGGAGCATAGTTCAAAATCAAGCTCTGGTTTGTACGAAACCCAGGAGCTAAGAGGCCTGGTGCTCTGGTCCCAATATCACTTCCCTGAGGAAATGGGAGAGCGTGAGCCCCCTCAGTTTTCCCCAATGGGTCATGTGGAGCTTTGCAAATTACCCAAAGTCAGTCCCAAGATGCTCACCCCCACCTCAGCTGCTGGAAGTGGGTGGGGAGTGGGGAGGTGGGGGTGGTGGTGGCAGCCTGTGGACTTCGGGGGTCTGGGTCCCTGCCATCTGCAAGGCCCTGGTACCCACCTGGGCCCGCACCCAGGCCTGGACCTGCAGCGTGGGATCCCAAACAGAGCCAGCCGCCCCTCCTAGGCCTCGAGCCCATTTAATAAGGAAATTTGAAAGCATAATCTAATTCTGCAGAATCTCTTTAAATCTCGTTTTCTCAGAAGTAACTTCATTTCGCACGGACACATCCAGCCTTGTGAGAAGGCCTCCATTTCACACCAGTTTTATCTCCACAATTTCTCGTCTCACTGCACTCCTATCCCAGGGCCTTGCCATGCGGCAGGCGAGGCCTGAACTAATAGCATTTCCTACTCATTTGGAATCAAAAGCCAACAAGAACAACTGTTGAAACGCGCAGCTACAGCCACCATTACCACCCGCTTTGCACACCCACTCACAGGCAGTGTGTTTACTGGGTGAGATGAGGGAAGGGGGTGTCTGTGGTCTCCAACTCCACCCCCCACCCCAGGGAAGGGAAAGGGAGGCTGGGAGTTTGGGCTCAGCTCACTGGGTGGTGGTCAGCTCGGTGGAGGGCCTCTGATGGGAGTCCGAGAGAGGAGGGGTGTCGTGCTGATGCAAAGGCTGTGGGCCCTGCAGGCAGATGGCCTAACTTGACTCCTAGCTCCATCACTTACCAGGCATGCCTCAAGTTCTCACCTTGTTAAATGAGGATGAAGGAGCCTACTTTCAAGGACTATTTTGAGGATTAAATTAGCTAATGGATAGGAAGTCCTTTTAACAGTGTTTGACACATAGGCACTTACTAAACAGTAGCTTAAAAAAATCAGCTAATAAACATATGCGTATCTTATGACCCAACAATTCTACTCCTGGGTGTATAGCCAAAGGAAATGAGAGCTTAATGTCCACCAGAAGACACGGAGAAGAATGTTCATAGACGTTTTCTTCATAATAGCCCCCAACTGGAAACAACACAAATGCCCGCCAACAGCAAAATGGATAAACAAATGACAGTGTAGTCATAGAAGGTGCAGTACACAGCAATGAAGAAGAATGAATTACAAATACACAACCACACAGATGAATCACTAGGTACAACACTGAGTGAAAGAAGCCAGACAGAAAAGGGTACATACTGCATGATTCCACTTACGTATAGCTCCCAAGGAGCCCACTGGGGCATTGGAAATGCCTGCTATCTCCGTCGAGTGGTGTTTACATGGGTGTGCATATATATACAAATTAATGACCTGAACATTTGAGCCTTGCGCATGTTACTGTGCGTGTTACACCACAATTTAAAAAAAGGGGGAGGGGGCTAAGTCCTCTCCAGGCAGGACTCTGCACGCCTCTTAATAAAACCCACCATCTCCTCAGCACTCACTGTGGGGCAGGCACTGGGCTAAGCCCTCCCGTGTTATCTCAGTGAATCCTCACGCTAACAGAGGTATTAAACGATCACCCCCATTTAACAGATGAGGAGGCTGAGGCCCAGGGAGCTTCAGGCCCTTATGCCAGGCTGTCAGGCTCCTGAGCGGAGTCTCACTCAGCACACTGCCCTGTGTGAGGAGGGCTTGCTGGGGCAGCAGCTGAATTTTCCTGCAGCCTGGATGCTGGATGACACTGGGCGGGGAGGGGGTGTGCTTAGAGCAGGGCCTGGGTAAGATGAGGGGGAACGACTGCCCAGGAAGGGCACTGTCCCTGCGCTCTGGGTGGGTCATAGGCCATTTCTGCCCACCTGTTGGGCAGAAAAGTCATGGCTGCTGCGGGATCTTGAAAGTCTTTCTGGGTGGAGGAGCCAGAAAGGGGGCACATGCCAGAAACTAAGGACAAAGAGGGCACAGGGCCTGGGGAAGGAGCAGAAGGGCCATGGAAGGGCAGAGCTGGGACACTGGCACTGCAGCCTTGAGATGGCACATGTCACCAGGGAGGAGGGTGGAGCTGAGAAGGGAGATTGGGGGCTTCAGACCCTGGGCCACAATAAGAGGTGGAGCCTCAGCCAACAGCGGCAGGGCCTTGAGTGTGAATGTGGGGGTGGGAGGAGCAGAGGGGTCCTGGAGAGGGCCCGGCTTGTGGTAAGAAATTTAAAGCAGCTCAGGCAATGCCTGTCTGGTCTAAAATGTCAAAGAGCCTCCTATATCCATAACCCATCATTGGAGGGGAGGATTGTCCAGGCAGGGATCTGAGCATGGATGGCATGGAGTCACGTTTAACCAGCAGATCATAAACCACACTGCTCCTTATTGAGCACCTACTGTGTGCCAGGCGCTTTGCACAGATTAACCCTCATCGTCACAACAACCATGAGGTCAGGGAAATCACGTAATTTGCCTAAAGGCAAACCTGTGAGTAGCCAAATGGGCTTCAGACCCCAGATTGCTGGCTGGGAAGCACCCTGTCCCCTCCTGTTGTACGTCTGCAGCCAGAGGCAGTATCTCAGCATCTTTGTCCTGAATAATGGAAAAGGTGAGCTTCAGCTTGGACCCAACCTGGATCCTGCCAAAATGAGAAGGCTCTGAAAGTCCTTGCAGTGACCAGGGCTCCCCGGCACCCTGTGTGCTCTGCTCACAAAGCCTGGGGGCAGGTCAGAGGCCCCCGTGGAGCCATTCCTGTGCAAGAGTAAGAAGCGGCAGGTGTTTCTGCAGCATGTTTTGGTAGAGGCAAACCTCCTTAGGAATGTTGCATCCTAAAGCCTGAGCCTACAGTGAACTTCTAGTGTTCAGATAGGAAGAGGCCGTGGAGCTTCCAGTTATACCTTACAGCCTTCATTATTGAGGGACGCCAAACCCTGCACCCTCTGATGTGGGGTAGCAGCAACAGGACAGCCAGTCGAGAACTTTCAGGATGAAATACAGAGAGACTCTCCCCAAGCCACAGGCAGTTTTCTGCAGTTCTTTAGTGCGGAGGACTTAGAAACATTAGAAGCTGCATGTGCTATTTTGGAGTTTGTCCTGCAGAGTGATACTTAACTTAATCATACAGTTATCTACAGACTGCTTTCCTTCTCTACCCTCTTTGGTTGCCTCAATAAAGTCATGACACATCCCAAAAGCAACAGGTCCAAAATAAAGCTCTATATTTCCTCCCCAAAACCTGGCCCCTGCACCCCTACCACAGCTTCCCCTCATGGTACTATCACTGCCATCAGATGCTCAGGCCAGGAACTCATTGTCCTCCATTGCCCTCACCCCATACCAGCTGCCAATTCCTCTTTCCAACCCTACTTGTCTCTTTCCATTCCCAGAGCCACTGCGATCTCTCACCACACTGTCAGCACAGAATCCCACCAGCCACACAGCCCGAAGCACCTGTAGCTACAAGGCCCTGACAAACAAAGCCCTGCCAACTGCGGCAGCACGTGGGTCCTGCCGGCCACAATAGGGATTTCTGAGAGGCCTATCCCAGGGCTCCAGCTGAGAAATGACAGCTCTTGTGCAAATGTAAACCCATTATCCCTTAGATAAAGGGGCAGCAGAAGTCTATCCTCCGGGTTGGGGTCTTGGGGTCGGTTCTCACAGACCCACGAGAAATGAAAGCTCCCTGCCCCCTTTACACAGAAACACCCCCATCCCTCAGGGAAGGGAGGGAGGAGCTCCAGATTTGGGATAAAGCCCGCTCAGGCCTATGTATAAGTTCAGCAGCTTGTCTTCTTCTTTGCAGCTCTGGCATGGGCTCCTTTTCTCCCCTAGCACAGCCCTAGCCTCCCCAACTCTCCAATCTGAAGGTCCAGTCTTCCCTCCCAGCCTAGGCTGAGGCTCTGGAGGCCAGTGGGAGGGGAGAGGCCCTGGTACTGGCTACAGAACAACCCCCCATGCCAGGACCCAAGCCTTTATCTGCGGCCTCTACTCCCCACCCCTACCCCCATTCCATCCTGGGCTGCTGGAGCCAGCCCCCAGGGTCCCTCGGCAGGATGCTGCTGGCAGCTACACAGCTGTGGAGACCAGCAGGGAAGCGTCTGGAAGCTGTATTCCCTAGACAGCAACTCAGCTGCTCCCTGGGCACCTGCAAAGCCCGCGTCACCCATCTAATGAAACAGGGCTCCCAAGAGGCCTGCAATCTCCGCAGAGGAGGAGGAGGACACGGACTCTCAGACGAGTCTCAATTTCACAGCATCAGAGACGCGAGCACCAACGCGCTGAACCAGAAAACGAGAGTCTGGCGGGAGCTGCAGACACACCGTGAGCGCCAGGGGATCGGAGATTAGGGCCCTTCAAAATCAATTTTGAATTCAAACTTTTAAATGTGTTCTCCAGACGCCAAGAGGGGACCCTCCAGGCAGACTCAGCCTAGCCAGCTGCTGGGTCCTGCTTCTTTCTCGAAGCAGCCTCAGCCCATCTGCTCGCCACTGGGCTGACAAGGGGAGGAAGGTCAGGGACTGGGAGAGACTCCCGTGCCCCGCCCCCAGGAGCAGCAGGGACAGGGCCCCTTCAGCTCGTACTGAGACCACACTACCTCTGGGCCGCCAGTCTGAGGCACTGTCCCGGGGCTTCCAGTGGAGGCCGTGGGGCCTTCTTCAGAGAGGAGATGAAGGCAGAGCCCATTGGGAAAGGAGGCTCTCACCCCCCCCCACCTCCACCGCCCCCCAACCTGGCTGAGGAGGCTCACGGGGCACCAGAGGATGAAGTCATTGAGGAAATGGGCTTCGGAGGCACAGAGTCAGGGATCTGCATCTGGGCCAGCCATGAGCTGCCCCGGGGGAAGCTCCTGGTTCAGAAGTGAACTTCCCTTCCAGAAACCTGGTGGGAGAAAGCCTGCCGTGAGTGTGTAGGAGTGCAGGCCAGACGGCTTGGGGGACATTTCATTCCCTCTCCTGGAGAAGGAAGGTCCCAGCCCTGTGCGGTGAGAGCAGCCTGAAGCCCCCAGGTGAAAAGGGAGAGAAAGTTTCATCCTGCGTGTGAGTCAGCAGGGCAGCCTGGCTGGGGGAAAGCTGGCATGGTCTCACTGCCTTATCCGAGACGTGGTGTCTGCAGACAGGGAGCTGACGGTCATGCTGTCTGTCATCTGGGAGACCTTGTCTGGAGGCCCAGGTACTGCTCTGGGTGCTGCATTAGGGGATGGACAGGGAGAAACAGGGCAGTGGGCTTCACCAGGCCAGCCTGCTCCTGCAAAACCTTGGAGAAGGTCCCAGGGCTTGTGGAACGACAGCCTGCAGGGGCTTGGACCAACAGAGGATGCTCCTTGCAAACCCACTTTTGTGCCCCCTGCTCCTGCCTGGGTCCCTACTCTGCCACATTTGTTCCTCCAATTTACAAACAGCCCCTAGCTGAAGCCTTTCCCATCTCTAGGTGGGGAAGCTACTATCTGACAAGCCTCTCTGACTCCAAAGACCTCACAGCCTCAGCCCCCCAGTTCTCCAAACCCCAGGCTACAACTTGAAGGCACCCACCTAAAGTATAAACATGAGCAACTGTGAACCACTCTGCAGCTGGGAGACAAGGAAACAGAAGGGCCAAGGCCTTGGGCCTGCAGAGCCTCACAGGGAGCCCCTTCTGGAAAGGGGAACACTGGGGAAGGTGACTGGGGAACCTGGACCACATGTGGGAAAGGCGGCAGGGTCTCCCCAACTCCTCCTGCCCCCTAGCCTGGGTGTGGGCTGCTGGGTTTGCAAGGAAATTACAACGTGGGCCTGGGTAATGCTCCTTTTAGTTACAGCATAAACTGCGGCAATAAAGTGTACCTGGGGAATGTTTAGAGAAAGCACTAATGATTTCTTCCCCAGTGGTTAATAAATTCACTTCCAGATCAATTTGTTCGCGATAGAGCCCGGCGAGCAGAATCTGCACGGCGGGCACAGCCGAGTGTGTCTTTTTCAGTATAAATGATTTATTACGATGATTAGCGGCACATAAACAATTTAAAATACAACGCTAATTAGTTTGGGGAAGAAAGGAGGGGAAAAGCCACCCTGCCTCTTTCCCCATTATGTTCTACTTCCCTAAGTGTGTACTTTTAAATTAAATCCAAATGTCACAATAAATTTAAAGTGTTTTGTAACCACTTGGGCTAACTAAGGCAGTTGTGTGAGCCCCCTCCCCCACCCCCCACCCCAGGCATCTGTAGGCTGGGCTTGGGGTGAGGATTGAGGGCATCAGCACGGTCTGTCCACAAACTGTCCCCCAAAACAGGAGATCTCTAGTTAGGCCCCCTAGAAACTTCTCTGGTTTCTGGTAGCCAGGCTGGAAAACATTGAGACAGCCCAGGAGAACTCCCACCCCTTCTGTTCACCCATCCTGGCCAACCCAAGCGATGCCTCCTCCACAAAGCCTTCCCTGACCAGCCCAGATGCATGCCACTTCTTTATGGCCCCACGGCACCCTGCACCCCTCCAAGCCCTCCCGCATGCTCTGTCACCTTACACCTTACACCTTCTAGATGCCAGCATCAAGTCTGGCACTTCATCTACAACAGCTCGCCAAGTCCTGATTCCAGTGTTGTGAGGTAGTAATTATTATTTGGGTGGGGAAATTGAGGCTCAGAGAGGTGATGTGACTTGTCCAAGGTCACACAGCTAAAGTGTGGACTTTTGCAAAGTCCTCATCCCTCCAGCAGTAGCACTGCTTGTCTCTGGGCCCACATCTGGCCACCCCTGATTTCCCAGCCCCCAGGATGGGACATAGAACACTGTGACTGCTTGGGCAGGGCTCTCCGGAATACAGAGCCCTGCTTTGCTCAGAGCCACATCTGAGGTAGGGGCTCAGGCCAGGACCTGGATTCTGGGTTCAAGTTCAGGCTCTGCCATTGACACACAATGTAAACTCAGTCAAGTCCTTCAGCCTCTCTGCGCTTCAGCTTTCTTGTTAGCAAAACTGGAATAGTAACACCCAACTCGCAGAACTAAAGAACTAAGGCAGCTAAAATAAGCAGGAGTGCTTTGCAATTTTCAACTTGCTTTGTAAGTATTAATTATGATCAATGTTCCCAAAAGCTCTTGAGGTGGGCAAGACTAAATACTAACCCACTTCATAGATCAGAAAACTGAAGCCGGCAGGGGAAAGGACTTACCCAAGGTTCAGGGGCCCAGCAGGGATGAGGCTGTGGTAAACCTCCCTTCTGGGAAGCTCAGAGAGCCAAGGATAGTTTCTCTCCTAAATAGTCTT
>JAQZBX010021695.1:0-32111 GCA_029593785.1 Cabassous unicinctus
AATGAATTAAAAGGCCAGACTGATGAGGAGAGAGGGAAAGAATAAAGAAAAGACAAAAAGAATAAAAGTAAACAGAATAGATGAGATAGAAATAAAACCCAAATAAAATGAGCACTAAACAAAGAGAGGTGCTATGTAAGAACAACAACAGAGAGCAGAAGATATAAAGATGAAGGAAGGAAAAGAGATACAATTGGTTGACAAAATTGGTTTACACAGAAAAGATGAATTCAAGGAAGAGGAAGCACATCAAACAAGAAACAAGCCTGCATCACCCAATGAATAAAAATATGATGGAGGAAGAAAGAGGAAAGAAAAAACACACACACACACACACAAGCAAACAGTCAAACTAAATTATGGAAAAACAGCCTTCCCTATTAGGTCCCTGAGGAGTTTCTCAATCTACCACTGTTCATCAATCAATTATCCTGAAGCCTACTCTTTGTAGATTTTGAAGCAGGTTTTAGTGAGTAATCTAAATTAATTTTTTTAAAAGTAATCTTTTCTTAGGAAAAATATGAGACTCCAGAGAAGCTAACACAAAAATAATGTCTATGTTTTCCCTATCCTAAATTATCAGCTGGATGTTTGATATCCCAGTGGATCACTACTTTAAAAGGAGCTAGGAATTGAACTAGGGACCTTGTATATTCAAGGCAGAAACTCCTTCACTGAGCTAAACTTTCTCATTAGGTCAGTTAGCTTTTCAGAAAACTATCAAGACATTTTCCCTCAAGCAGGTTTTACTCTTTGCAGTTGGGTAGTTTTCTGCTGATTAAGAGCCTGCTATCTCTCCCAGGGAGGTAGGATGCAATAGCCTGTGTGAGCAAATTCCCCATCACCTCTCCTGGTAAGGTTGAATTCCCTTCTGAAATTCAAATGGGACCCTGGTTACCTAACTCACTGCAGAAAAATGACTCTCAACCCTCTTGCACACCACCCTTCCCTCCCAGGGGACCCTAAATAGGCTCGTGCAAGCTTATAAAGTGCTTCATATTGCCTGCCACACTTAAAGGAGTTGAAACTTTGATAGTTTTTAGCACAGGACTAGTCAATTGCCTGACTCTGACCTGTCCCAGGCCAAGTTTCTCTATCCAAGGGTGGTTAAGTAAATCAGGCTGCCTCTGCAAATTTGCCTCTCCCCTCATCCTGGTGCCTCTTCAAGCCAGCTGGTATGATCCCAAAAGATCAAAAGGGGTCCAGGCAACCAAACCCACAGGAAGGAAACCTTTCTCTACCCTTCACCAGAACCCTCCCACTCTTGGAGAACACTCCTTCCTGCTGGGTGGCTTGCAGGAGTCAGGGCTCACAGCAGCTTTTTGCCTTGAGGGTGGGTCTTAGCCATCCACCATTTCCAGTTATAGACAAGGGTAAGAAACTCAGTTTTACCTTGAGCAATTTATGTCTTTCTCCAGCTCTGTCCAGAATAATGCTTTTAAGCCTCCTGCTCTGTGGTTCCCAAAACAGCTCATTCAGGCAGTATCTTACCCTGACTCACCAATTTTTTGTGAGAGAGATAGTGAATGCCCACTTAAACTGACACCATCTTGCCACCTCTATATTGATAATGTTCTTTAATGTACAAAAGTTTTAATTTTGAGGAAGTCCAATTCATCTTCTTTTGTTGTTCATACTTTTGGTTTTATATCTAAGAATCCATTGACAAATCCAAGTTAATGAAGGATTACCCTTATATTTTCTTTTAATAGCTTTTTGGTTTAATTCTCATACTTAAGGTGTTGATTCATTTTGAATTAATTTTTGTATATCAAGTGAGGTAGAAGTCCAGCTTCATTAATTTATATATAAATATCCAGTTTTCCCAGCACCACTCTGCTATTCTTTACCCATGAATGGATTTAACATACTTTTATGGGATATGAATGTATTTGTGCTGTCATTGATATGTTTTCTCAATGTATAGAGGCCCACACAATACATAACAAAATATTAAACTTGAATCCTGCAGAGTCCTGATACATTCTCAAATAAAATGGTAAAAATCTCTAGAAAATATAGTCAGTGCTTTATTAAAGAAATCAAGCCAATATACCAAGCCCTCTATCTTTTTTTTTCAATTAATACTTTCCATTTTTAAAGAAGATTTAGATTACATAATGTCAAATAAAAAATGTAAGAGATTCACATATGCCTCTCTCTCTCGCAATTTCCTACATTAGCAACATCCTTCATTAGTGTGTTACATTTGTCAAAATTGATGAACACATTTTGGAACATTGCTACTAAACATGGACTACAGTTTACATTATAGTTCACACTCTGTCCAGCACAATTTTTTAGTTCATGACAAAATATATGATGGCTTGTGTTTGTTACAGCAATGTCATTCAGGACAATTCTAATGTCCCAAAAATGGCCCCATATTACATGTATTCTTCCTTCTCCTATCCCTCAGAACCTCTGGTGTCCACAGCCTTTATATCAATTATAAGAGTTCTTCCATTGCTAGAATATTATAAGTTTATAGTAGAATAATAATTAGTCTGCTTTAGTCCATTGGTCATTCCCCATTCTTTATGATTTTGGAGTGGTAATGCCCACTCTCCTTCTAATTGAAAGGGAGTATGGGGCAGATGTATGGAACTATCTTCCTTACAGTTGCAGACACTCTGTTCCTTTGGATGGATGTTATCCATCATCATCTCCTTGTTAATTGTCCTTGTGAGTCCAGTGAACTAGAGAGTAGGTGTTGCAACTCTACTGAAATTCTGGGCTCAACTAGCACATGGATGGACCAAAAGTATAAGTCTCTGTGACATACATTTATCAAGTATAGTGCTAATAATAGATTCAAATAACAGGTGCAGGAGAGCCATGTGTAGTAATCTTATAAATGTGTCTAACTCTGTTACACTGGGGCGCTTAAACTCAAAAGTAAGGCCCACTGACAGAGTGCTAAATTCCTGAGATGTCTGCCCTGCTTATAGTTTCTGGATGTCTCTACAGCCCTTGGGAGTCTCTATGTTTGAGGCACTGTTTACTGTGGCAGTCAATGTGATCCTACTGAGACATGCATAAGCATAACCTCTGGAATGACCTTCTGACTCTCTTTGAAATCTCTTGGCCATGAAAACTAATTTATGTTTACCAGTTCCTCCTTTTGGTCAAGGTCTTTTTCCAGATGCATTGCCAATTGGTGCTTGGTAATAATTCCTCAGTGCCAAGGAGATGCATTATCAGGAGACATGTCCCATGTGAGAGGGGGAAGGTAGTGCTTTTATATGCTGAGTTTGCCTTAGAGAGAGATGAATTCCTTTTCTTTTACTCTCTGGATCTATTTTCTTTGTGGCTACTATGGGGTTAAAATTTAACATCATACAATATAACAATCCTATTTGGTTTGATACAAACATGGTTTGATAAATGTACACTTTTCCTACACCCTTCTGAACCCACAAATTTAACTTGATACCACTTATACCTTTGGACATTATATGTCCCAAACCATAGGTTCATCATTACTTTATATGCATTTACATTTTAGCACCTGTAGAAAGTGACAAGTGGAGTTACATACCAAAGAATACAATACAATAATACTGGCATTTATAATTACCAAAATGCTTACTTTTATGGGAAGTCTTTATTTCTTTATGTTGCTTTGAACCACCATCTACTCTCCTTTACTTTCAGTCTGAATACCTCACTTTAGCATTGCTTGTCAGGTAGGTCTAGTAGTGATGAATTACCTCAGATTTTCTTTATCTGGAATATCTTAATATCTGCCTTATTTTGGAAAGACACACTGGATATAAAATTCCTGATTGGCAGTTATTTTCTTTCAGCACTTTAAGTATCTCAAATCACTGTCTTCCTACCTCTATGTTTTCTGATGAGAAACAGGCACTCAATCTAATTGGGACTTCCTTGTATATAATGTGTTTCTTTTCTCTTGTGATGTTTGGAACTCTTTCTTGTTCTTTGCATTTCATAGTGTGATGAATATCTGTTGGGGTATATTTTCTTCATGTTTATCCTATTTGCTATTCTATGGAGGGCAAATTTTGGGAGGGTAGGCACAATAGAGAAGAATTTCCAAGTCAGTCTTTTCCAGCTGAAATAGAGCCATTGACCCACGAAGGCCTTGCAGCTGAGCTCTAAACTTTCCTGGGGAGTGGATCAAGAAGGGCACCAGGGGCTTTTTCCACAGCTCCCCAAAACTGAGCTTTTTCAATCCTCTCAGCAAATACAACCCTTGAACTTTTTCCCTACATCCTTGAGGAAATACTGTGTCCTTAAATTTTCTCTGTTTCTACCTTTCTCCCAGGCAGGATGGAACTGAACCCGCTCCATTCAAAGTTAGCAATCAAAAGCTGTGATCAACAACTGGCTGGGCCCACCCCTGTTTTGATTAAGTAGATTTTTATGTCCCTTTCTGTCACCAGTGAGCTAGCAAGTTGTGTACTCAATAGTGGCCTGATGCAAGGGTAGCGGATAAGCACTGGTAACTGCCATTTGGGAAAAACAATTTACTTTTCTTTCAGTAATTTTCAGCCTCTTCCTCCTACTCTTCCCTGGATGCTATATAGTCTTCTATTAGCCTCCATAGTTTCAAAATAGTTGTTTCACTCCATTTCCTGCCTGTTTCATAGTTGTCCTGATTGAAGGACTGCATCCTGTTGCTTCTTACTCTGCCATCTTTCCACAATCCTCCCAAGTAAGTCTTCATCATGTCTTCTGTAAATGTTTGCTGTAATTCACCAATTAAACAATGTGGACATGGAAATTTCTGCTTTGGACTGTTATTAATTGTTAATTAAATTTTTAAAATATTTACTTTTCCTATTGTGTTTTAGTTGGTTGTATATTTCAAGAGAATTGTCTGTTTTAAAAAAAAATTACCAAATGGTTGGGCTTAGAGTGATTCCTAATATTCCTTTTGTAACCTTTTAATGTCCACGGGATTATAATCATAGCCTCTCTGTCATTTTTTGTATTGATCATTTGTGTCTTCTCTCTTTTTTCCTACATAGCCTGGCTGGAGGTTTATCAGTTTACTGATTTTTTTTCTCAAAGAATTAGTTTTTGGTTTCATTGATTTCCTTTAGTGTTTTCTTGTTTTCAATTGCATTTACTTATTTTATTATTTCTTTTTATCTGCTTAATTTGGATTAAAATTGCTCTTATTTTCTCATGACCTAATGTGGAAGCTTAGATTAGATTAGATTAGATTTTCTTCTTTACCAATATGTACATTCCATATTATAAATTTCCTTCTAAGCCCTGCTTGCATTTGATTCATTTCACAAATTTTAATGTTATAATTTGCATAACACATTTTAAAATGAGATTTAATCCATGTTAGATCTCAGATATTTAAGCCACTGCCCAGCCTGCAGTACCTGAGGCACAATCTGGAACTCTCCAGGGGCAGGCCAGTGAGTACTGTTAATGCCCTGGAACTGCGGGGTGGCCCCTCCCCACCGTGGAGAGGGGCCTAGCGTAAAACCCGACCCAGGAGAGGCAAGTAAGGGATAAGCACTTTGTCCAAGGGCTGGATATGCACCCGTTTCTCTTGTGCTACTGGTAGGCAGGGAAAGAGTCAAAGGTCCTCAGGCAGAGCTAGGAGAACGTCCTGTTCACCATGAATGCATTTGCCTCTCCTCTGGTGTGGCTTAGGCTAGCCAGGGAGAGCACACTTCTAAATAAAACCCATGTGTGTTTTTGAATCTCCAAATATTTTGCGTTTTGAATTGTTTGTCAGCACTCTAGTTCTTCATTCCATACAATTCAGGTCAATTAAATTGATGATATAAGGGTCTTTGGACCTTATAAGCAGAAAGTAGCAAAACTTTAGACATCTTTGTAAGACTCATTCATAATATAGTGTAGAAAATAAATCCCCCTCAAATTCACAAACCTATAAAATTGAGGTAGTTTATAGGAGACAAGAGTCTTGGGTAGATTGATGAGGTTTGAAATTCTTGAGCCAAATATGGATAAGTTGTGGAGACTTTGTCAGGCTACTTTAGATGAAAAACAGTGTAGGGCTTTAGGATTTTAGGGCAAAACTCTTCCATCTACGATAGATAGCAAGTTTCTTATGAGAAGAAACAATTTCTGGATTGTTCCTATGCCTTAGTAAACTTGATGGGACACCACGTTGGAATTAACTAAGGTTACACACCTTAAATGGAGTGAAAAATCCATAATGATCATTGAAACAATGGTTCTCAATTTGTCTGTTTTTCCAAATGGGGGACATTTTGCATTATCTGGAGATATTTTTGGTTGTCCTAACTGGGAATGAAGGGTTGTGGTTTGGTTGCTGCTACTAGCATCCATTGGGTAGGGCCAAGGATGATGCTAAAATTTCTACAATGTACAAGGTAGTCTCTACAAGAAAAAATTGTTTAATGCCATATATTAGTAATGCTGAGATTGAAATAATCCTGCTTTAATTATGGATTATTGTATGTTGGTGTACTTCCAATTATTTAGATAATCATATAAAACATCGTGATAAAAAATGTGCTAGGTAATTCCTTCCTGGTACATTGAAGATTTCAGTTTATTTCAAGCTTTGTACTCTGGTTTTCATGGCTCTTGAAATTTTGGTTTTACTTTGACAGAAGCCCAATGGTTTAGGCTTATATCAATTTGCTTCTAAATTCTATGACAACCAGTTTTATATTTTTATATACTCCCCAGAGCCCTCCACTCATTTATTTCACCAGTTATTGAGGCAAACAAATAACAGCCAATATTGTGTGCTACATACTAATATGAGAAGGTACAGTGTGCTATCAGAGCTTGTGGCAAAGGAAATTAACTGTTATGTGACTATGTTGTCTAGGAAGAATATCAGTTATATTTCTTACTATCCATCCTTAATACTTTTAAATTAGTTTTCTTGCTTTTTTCTACCAGCTAGGCTCTTCATTAAAATGCAAAAATGCACATTTCACATTACCTATATGTGTGCTGTGCTATAAATATTGTGAAAACATTCTTTATCAGATTGAGTTTCCTTCTGTGCCTAGTTTAAAAACAGATGTATGATGAATTGCTGTTAAATTTTATCAAATTATTTTTCTATATCAAAACTTTTTAGAGATTTTCTTCGTATTCTTGAAATGAAAATGTTAAACAGCCTTGCCTTCTGTCAAAAAATAATTTACATTACCATGAGGTATCATGTCTCATATATCATGAGATTTGGCTTGTTGTTATTTTTAAGATTTTTAAAATGTCCCAAGAGGGACATTGGCCTACAATTTTATTTTCTTAAAATTTTAAAATCTTTTTCCATCAAAATTATTCTGGTCACATGAAGGAAAGAATAAAAAGCTGGTCTAAACCCATTATTCCTTTCCTGGTAAGATAG
Source organism: Cabassous unicinctus (assembly GCA_029593785.1). Classification (NCBI taxonomy): domain Eukaryota; kingdom Metazoa; phylum Chordata; class Mammalia; order Cingulata; family Chlamyphoridae; genus Cabassous; species Cabassous unicinctus. The sequence goes on from JAQZBX010021695.1 coordinate 7,352, forward strand.
AAAGAGAGAATTAAGAAACAGAGAAATAGAAGAAGGCAGAGAGAAATAAAAGAGAACAGCATGAAGCAATCACCTGTTTCAATCTCTATATGATAACATAATCACTGATCGTCTTCCAAATTATATTTATTAGAAGATCAATGATGTAGAATTCTTATCTCTGGAATGCTAATTATAGAGTTTATTTGGTCCTCCTAATTTGCTTACAGTAAGTGAATCTAGGGGTTATGGTTAATGGGACACAATCTGGGAAAATATCAATTCTCCCTTCTTTATCTTGGAGTACAAGATGCAGATATTGGGGATTGTGGGAACATGGCTGATGGGTTAGACATATAATTCTTATCTCTCATTAAAATAACAAAGAAATAAAACAGAGGCTGCCATCGGGATCTGCTTTGGGCACAGCAAACCAGGACACTGCTTACCAACTCACAGAAAGAGTGTGGGTCAGAGAAACAAAGAAGCCAAAACAAGTAATCATGAGTTTTTAAGCCTCCCAGCTGCTGGGAAGTGCTCCCCAACTCTAACTCTGGGATATTAAGTGAGGGTAAAACTCCTGGTGAATTGTATATAACTTAGAGTAGAGCAGAAATCTACCTTCATGGGAGGGTGCTTTGAGTCATCTAGGAGGGTACTGTACAGATAGGGAGGTGAGGAATAATCCGAGGTTGCTTACATCAGTGGCTGGAGGGGGCACACATGCCTGGACCTCAGGGTGAACAGACAAGGTGGAGACCCTAGCTCCTTTCTACAAACAGGAGAGTGATGGCAGATTCCATGTGAAGAAGAGCAGTCTGGGAGAATGGAAAGTGATTTTTTGTGGTGAGTTTGGCCAGCTGGACCCCCCTTGAATATTGGACAGAACCATGACTAGACAGGGAGAGGAGAGGGGGATTGCCTCAGGCTTGCAGTCATACCCATCCATCTAGCTAAAGAGAGGAATTGCATCAGTGAGAAGGCAGAGAAAGGCAGTGATCAGAACCACTCCAGCTGACTGCAGGGAATCTAACCTGCCTGAGGGAAAAGGGACAGATAGCCTTCTCAAAGGCAAATCAACCCAAGGATTGAGAATTGTTCAGTGGAAGAAATCCTGCCTCACCTGTATGAGGACCCTGGTTCAATTCCCCGGTATTCCTTGAGAAGAGATCTACCAGGTTATCAGGCATCCAGCTGAAACTATATGACAGGGAACTTATAGACATTTTCTTTCTATTAGCCTTTCTTTGATCTCTTATTTTTTTCTTTTAAAAGGTCATTTTCTTTATTTCCCTTCCTTTACTCACTAAAATCCAGTTCAAATCTTGCAGAGGGAAGGTTGTAGGGTGAGTGATTGAGGAACAGCAGCAGCCTGAGAAGATCCTTGGGTGTCTGAGAAAGAAGACTGTTTATCTATGTTTCTTTTTTTTTTTTCTTTTCCCTTTTTTTTTAATGAGTTACTGCTGTCTTGTTTCTCACTTGTTTTTTATCCCCTCCCTCTCTTTTTCTACTTGTTTACATTTCTTTTTTTTCTTTTATTCTTTTGATTACTGATCCCTTCTACCTACACTATTTCTTTTCACTCCTTCATCTTTATAACTTTTGTTTGCTGTTGTTCTTTCATTCCATCTCTTTTATTTAATCTCTAGTTTTTCTTGTTTGTATTTCTCCCTCTCTCCCATTTCTCTGTATACTTTCTCTTTTTCACTTTTTTCTTTCTCCCTTTTCTGTGTTCATTTCCCCTCTTCTCACTGTTCCAGCATTTTGATTCATTCTATATATTTTTTCTCCATTCTGTTTCTTGTTTCAGTGTTTATATTCTACTTCTTAATCTTATTGTTCTGTGTTTCTTATTCATGTTAATTTTCAATTTCTGAGGTCTTGGACATTTGCTCTCCTACCTTTTATTAGTACAATTACTATTATTCTTTTTTTCTTCCTATCTCTTTCCTTTTCTCTGGTCCTAGTTTTTTTATTTGTTTCAAAGGAACATAGGCAGATATCTCTCACAAAAAAACAGCTGAATGGGGACAAGATCCTGCTGGAGTGAGCTGTTTCCAGAACCCATGGAGTAGGAGGCTTCAGGGCGTTGATCTGGAGGGAGCTGGATGAAGAGATAAATTCCTTAAGGTGCTGCTGCATTGATTCTTGGTTACTGTGTTGACTCTTCCTTTTTTTCCCTTTCTCTGTGTATTCCAATTTTGTATGTGAACGCTACCTCTTCTCCTTCCCTCATCATTCTACCTTCTGCTTTCTGTGGTTGTTCTTACATTCCACTTCTCTTTGTTTAGTACTCAGCTTTTTTTGGTTTTTTATTTCTACTTCATCTGTCCTGTTTTCTTTCTTTTATTAACCTTTTCCTTTTTGTGTTTACTCCTTCACCTTTTTCTCATCATATCTGCCTTTTAATTCCATCTATATATTTTTCTCTATTTGGTTTCCCATTTCATTGTTCGTACCCCACTTTTTTATTCCTATTACTCTACACTGCTTACATGAGTTAAATATTCATTTTCCAAGGTCTTAAATGGTTCCTCTTCTAACAAGTACTATTATTATTACTATTATCCATTTACTTTACTTACCTCTTTCACTTTCTCTTGCTTTAATTTTTTCTTCCAAGGGAACATAGACAGAAGCAATGAAATAGAACAAGAAGAACAAATTGTCAAAGAGAAAACTTAACAAACACACTAAACAGCAATTGAGTAAATCCATATAGTAAAGAAAAGTTAATCAAGGGAATAAACACATTAATATAAAAAGATAACCAGAGAGGAACAAAAAATTATAAACCTTACTAAGAAACAGGAAGACATGGCCCAGTCTAATGAACAAACAAAAATCCAAGAAGAGGTGCAGAACATTGAACAACTAATCAAAGCTGTCCAAACAAATGTCATGGACCAACTTAATGAAGTGAAGGAAGAGATTAAGGATATTAAGAAGACACTGGGAGAACATATTGAAGAAATTGTGAACATACATAAAAAAGTAACAGATATGATGGTGATGAATGGCACAATCCAAGAAATCAAAAACACACTGGAAGTATAGAAGAGTAGATTTCAATAGATGGAGGAAAGAATTAGTGATGTGGAAGACTGTACATCTGAAATCAAACAGAAAGTAAAACAGAGTGATAAAAAGATAGAAAAAACCCAGCAGGGACATAAGCGTTTAAATGACAACTCAAAATGTATAAACATATGCATTATAGGCATCCTGGAGTGAGAAGAGATGGGAAATGGGGCAGAAGGAGTGTTGGAGGAAATAATGGCTGAAAATTTCCAAACCCTATTGAGGGAGACGGACGTACAAGTCCAAGAAGTGCAGTGCACCCCAAACAGTATAAATCCCAGCAGGCCTAGTCCAAGACATATAATTGTCAATCTGTCCAATGTTCAAGACAAAGGGAAAATACTGAAAGCAGCAAGAAAAAAGAGAACCATCACATACAAGGGAACCTCAATAAACTTAAGTGCTGATTTGTCTTCTGAAACCATGGAGGCAAGAAGGCAGTGAGATCACAAAGTTAAGGAACTAAAAGAAAAAAGTATTGCAACCAAGAATTCTCTATCCACCAAACCTGGCATTCAAAAATGATGGAGAATTCAAATTTATTCATAGATAACCAGAACTTAGGAAGGTATGCCAATAAGAAACCTGCTCTTCAAGAAATAGTAAATTGAGTACTGCAGTTTCAAAGGAAAAAAAAAAACAGGAGAAAGAGAGTTGGAGGAGATTGTAAGAACAGCTAAAAAGACAAATAGGGAAAGAAAAACAAAAAAAATTACATAAATAAATAAAAAGAAATATATCTAATGTAAGTAATTCCTTGAGAGTAATAAAACTGAAAGTTAATGGATAAAACTCACCAGTCATGAGACACAGATTGGCAGAATGGATAAGGAAATATAATCCATCTGTATGTTGTCTAATAGAAACCCACTTTAGACCCAGGGATTCAAGAAGACTGAGAGTGAATGGCTGAAAAACAATCTTATAAGCAAATAATAACCAAAAAAGGATGGGAATAGCTATACTAATATCACCCAAAATAGATTTTAAAAGCAAAGCTATTGTAAGAGACATAGACCGACACTATATAATAGTGAAGGGGGTAATCTTTCAAGAAGAAATAACAATCAGAAAGATACACACCTAATGGTGGCACCTCAAAATATGTGAGGCAAACACTAAAAACAAAGTGGAGAAATAAATGCTGCTCTAATTCTAGTAGGGGACTTTAATACATGATTATCACTATTAGACAGAACATCTCAACAAAGAATCAATAAAGAAACAAAGACTTTGATTAATACATTAGAGGATCTGGATGTAATAGACATATACAGAACACTACACTGGAATACACAGAGATATATAATCTTCTTGAGTGCACAGGAATCTTACTCCAAGATAGACCAAATGCTAGACCACAGGAAAAATCTCAATGAATTCAGAAAGATTGAGATTATACAAAGTAATTTCTCTGACCAGAATGGAATGAAATTGGAAATCAGTAAGGGCTGGAGTCAAACAACACCTACTTAGAGGAACACTGGGTCAAGGAGGAAATTTCAAAAAAAATCAGTAGCTACCTTGGAACGAATGAAAATGAAAACACAACATATCAAAACCTATGGGATGCATCAAAAGCTGTAGTGAGAGGGGAATTCATAGCCATAAATGCATATATCAAAAAAGAAGAAAGAGGTGAAATCAAAGACCTAACTGCACACCTGGTGAAATTGGAAAAACAACAACAAACCAACCACAAAGAAGTAGAAAGCTGGAAATGACAATGATTAGAGCAGAACTGAAAAAAAAAATAGAAAGTAAGAAAACACTAGAAAAAATAAACAAAACCAAAAACTGTTTCTTCAATAAGGTCACTAAAATTGAGAGACCCTTAGCCAGACTAACAAAGAAAAAAAGAGAGAAGTTGCAAATATGCAAAAGAAGAAATGATGAAGGGGATATAACCACCTATCCCACAGAAATATAGAGTATCATAAGAGGCTACATTGAAAAATTATATGTCAACAAAAAAGATACTTTAGAGGAAATGGACAACTTCCTAAAAACTCACAAGCAGCCTACCTTGATGAAAGAAGAAATCGATGAATTCAACAGACCAATTACAATAAAAGAGATAGACTCAGTCATCAGAAACCCCCCAACTAAGAAAAACCCACAACCAGAAGACTTCAGAGGTGAATTCTACCAAACATTCCAGAAGGAACTAACAGAAATCCTTCTTAAACTCTTCCAAAATTTTGAAGTAGAATGAACATTGCCTAACTCATTTAATGATTCCAATATTACCCTAATAAAAGACAAAGATACCACAAGAAAGGAAAACTACAGACCAATCTCGCTAATGAATTTAGATGTTAAAATCATCACACAAAAAAAATACTGATTAAATGCATTCAACAATAACACATAAAATGAATTATATACCATGACCAAGCCAATTTCATCCCAGGTGTGCAAGGAGAGTTCAACATGAGAAAATCAATCAGTGTAATACACCACATAAACAGATTGAATGAAAAAAAATATCACATGATCATCTTTATAGATGAAGAAATATCATTCAATAAAATTCAGCACCCTTTCCTGATAAAAACACTGCAAAAGATAGTAACAGTAGGAAACTTTCTGAACATGATAAAGGGTATATAGGACAAACCCACAGCTATCATTGTCTTCAATGTTGAAATCCTAAAACCTTTCCCTCTAAGATCAGGAAGAAGACAAGGATGCCCACTATCACTGCTCCTATTTAACATTGTATTAGAAGTACTTGCTCGATCACTGAGGCAAGAAAATGATATAAAAGTCTTCCAAATTAGAAAAAAGAAGTAAAAATATCACTATGTGTAAATGACATTATTGTATACATAGAACGCCCTGAGAAATCTACAACAAAGTTTGTGGAACTTATAAATGAGTTCAGTAAAGTCACAGGCTGTAAGATCAGTGCTCAAAATTCAGTACTATTTCTGTACATGAATAACATGCAGTCTGAGTAGGAAATCAAGAAGAAAAATATCATTTACAATAGTAACTAAAAAAATCAAATATATAGGAATAAATATTAAATGTAAAGAACTTATATACAGAAAACTACACAACACTGTTAAAGGAAATCAAAGAAGACCTAAATAAATTGAAGAATATTCCCTGTTCATGGATAGGAAGAATAAACATCATTAAGATTTCTATTCAACCCAAACTAATCTACAGATTTATTGCAATCCCAATAAAAATCAACACAGCATTTTTTAATGAACTGGGAAAACTAACTAAAAAATTTATTTGGAAGATAAGCCCTGTATACCCAAATACATATTGAAAAAGAAAAATGAAAATGGATGCATCACATTACCTGACTTAAAAAATATGACAAAGCTACAATGGTCAAATTGCATTATATTGGCACAAGGATAGACATACCAACCAATGGAATGGAATTCAGAGTTTGGAAATAGATCCATTCATATAAAGTCAATTGATATTCCACCAGGACACCAGTTCAACTCAACTGGGAGAGAATGACCTCTTCAATAAAGGGTGTTTTAAAAAACTGGATATCCTTATCCTAAAGAATGAGAGAGGAACACCATCTCATACCTTATACAAAAATCAACTCAAGGTGGATCAGTGATCTAAATATAAGGACCAAAACCATAAAGACCTTGGAAAGTAATGTAGGGAAGCATCTACAAGAGCTTGTAATAAGAAATGGTTTCATGAACTTCACACCAAAAGCACGAGCAGCAAAAATAAAATAGATAAATGAGATCTCTTCAAAATTAAAAACTTTTGCACCTCAAAGGACATTATCAAGAAAGTAAAAACGCAGCCTACCAAATGGGAGAAAATATTTGGTAACCATATATTTGTTAGGGGCCTAATATCTGGCATATATAAAAAATCCTACACCTCGAAAATAAAAAGATATACAACCCATTTAAAAAATGGGCAAGTGACCTGAAAAGACACTTCTTCAAAGGAGAAATACAAATGGCTAAAAAGCACATGAAAAGATGCTCAACATCAGTAGCTACTATAGTAATGCAAATCAAAACTACAATGACATACCAACTTACACCCTTTAGACTGGCAGCTATTAAAAAAAGAAAGGACTATAAGTGTTGGAGAGGATGTGGAAGAATAGGAACCCTCATCCACTGCTGATGGGAATGTAGAATGGTCCAGCCATTGTGGAGAACAGTTTGGTTATTCTTCAGAAAAAAATGTAACTATAGAACTGCCATATGATCCAGGAAATTCACTGCTTGTTATATAGCAAGAAGAATTGAAAGCAAAGACATGAACAGATATATGCACTCCAATGTTCATTGCTGCATTATTCACTGTTACCAAAAGTTGAAATCAGCTCAAATGCCCACCAACAGATGAATGGATAAACAAAATGTGATACATATGTACAATGGAATATCACTCAGCTGTATGAAAGAATACAGTGCTAACACAAGAGACAACATAGATGAATCTTGAGGACCTGATCTAACTGATATGAATTAAGCAAATTAAGGAGAGTCAGGGAGCTATTGTCTGGAATATAGTTTTTTTGGGAAATAGAAACAGAGAAGAAAGTTGAACCAACACCTATATGGACATAATCTATGATAAGGTGAAAGTGTGTAGTTGAGTATTGAAGGGATATGACAAGAGGGTAGTGAGATTACTGGGTTCGGTGGTACAGGTTTGACAGGTGTGTAGATTGGGGAGGGTGGTTTGCAAGGTCCAGGAAATTGGAGAGGGTTGCGAGACAGACCAGGTGAACACTGGGGAATTGCATGTATGTGATTGAAATTTCAATTTTGGAAATGCACTTATGGCAATATGACAAGGAATGGTTACTGGTTTAGGATGTTGGATTGGGGGGCATTTAGGACAGGGTGCACCAGAGCAGGCTTCTAAGGAGGGTGTGAGTGATCATTGACATAATGTCTTCTATCAGAGTGTGGGGATCCACATAATGAGTGAGAAGGAGATGAACTCCCATACTCAGAAGGACTGATTTGTTCACAAATAGAGACATGGGAGTCTCTCAAGAGCATGGGCAGTTCTAATAGGGGAGGACAAACCAGTGTTTCAAGACCTCAGTGTTTGTTCCATATAACTATGAATCTTGTCACCCAAGGAGTGAAGCCTGGGGATTAAGCTGGGCCCCAAGGGGAGTGGGAGGGAGGAATTGGATAGATCAAACAGGGGGTATTTATTTGGCAATCGAAGTGCTCTACATGATCTTACAATTATGGACACAGGCCATGTTAAATATCATCAAATTTTATAAAATATGCAGTCTAAAATGTAAATCATAATGTAAAACATTGACCATGTTTAGTAGCTATGTTTCACTATGTGTATATCAGTTATATCAAAGATACTATCCATCTATAAAAAGGTATTAATACAGGAAAGATTAAAAGGGGAGGATATTGGGTATGTGACTTTCCTGTGACCTAAAACCTCTTTGAAAACAAAATGAAAAATAGCAAGACACTGGGGAATAAATGTAAGAAAATGCCACTGTTCAGATAGGACACCAGACATTACAGTGATGAAAGACAAAATGTCAAAATTTTTAAAAAATATTTATCATTATTTTTTAATATCCTAATCTTTTAACTTTATTTTATTTTTAGTTTTTTAAAAATTTATGTATTATATTTCTAATATTTAAACTTATTATTATTTGATTTCCTTAATTGTAATTGGCTATTTTAATGACTTCATTTTTGAAGAAGCTTTGGATCACAGAAAGGATACAACTTCGGCAGGGGAAGATCATTGGTGTGGTGTATCAATGATTGGGGATATGTGGGAGGAGGTTCACCTGGGCATACATATAAAGTATATAAAAATGTGAAAATATTCATGAGGCATTGTCACAGTGGGTGGAGCCTCACACAATAACAGAGAGAATATTGAATTCCCATCCTGGAGAGCTCAGCCACATTATCTAATGGAGAAGGAACAGTCCCCCAAGTGCAGGGGCAATGACTGGCAAAGGAGTATGATACACTGATGGGTCCTTGATATTGATGACTATACTGTTGAGCCTTTGATCTTGAAATTGAATCTTAGCTCATTGTTGTGGGGTGCCTAAGAGTTGCCTCCTGAGAGCCTCCTCGTTGCTCAAATGTGTCCTCTCTCTCTGGCAAAATCAGCATATAAATGTATTACCTTCACCCCAGCATGGGACCTGACTCCCAAAGGATGAACCTCCCTGGCACTGAGGGATTACTACCAAGCACCAACTAGCAATGTAACTGGAAAGAGACATTGAATAAAAGGGGGAAAATATAAAGACAAATGAGTTTATAGAGTCAGGAGGTCATCCCAGAGGTAATATTTAGGCACATCTCAGCAGGATCTCCTAGATTGCCAAAGTGGATACTAAGCCAAATAGTGGGGCTCCTGAGGGTTCTGGAGTTTGGTGCCTTGCCAGCAGGCCCAACTTCAGAGTTTGTGCTCCATAGAGTGACAGAGTAGGACTCAATTATGGCTTCCTTACACATGACTCATCTGTCCCTTTTATTTAAACCTATAATTGGTGCTGGAGTTTGGAGGTGTAATTCCAAGAGACACAAGTTTTCGTACTCACCATTTGCCAGCTGGGCCTGCAACCTCAGCATAGTTGCATCACCTACTCTATAGCTCATTGGACTCACCCAAGACAACTCACAAGGAGGTGATGATGGACAACAACCATCTCCAACTGCAAGGAAGATAGTCCTGTTCATCTTCCCCGTGGGCTATTAAACCCTTCTCAATTAGAGTTGGAGTGGACATCACATGGCAGAATCCTCTGGATTGGGGAAAGATCTATGGACTAGAGTTAACTTACTGGTATTCTCCTATAGACATATTGTGATTCTAGCAATGGAAGAAATTATAACATTAATGTGGAGCCAGTGACCACTGGACCCTCTGGGGCCAGGGAGAGGGAAATCAGTTGTAATATGGGGGCTTTTTCGGGACTTGGGAGTCATCCTGGATGACACTGCAATGACAGATATAGGCGATTTTATATCATCACATAGCATACAGAATTGTGTGGGAGAGAGTGTAAAATACACTGTGAACTATGGTCCATGCTTAATGGCAAAGCCCCAGGATACATTTATTGATTGCAATGAATGTGCCACAATAATGAAGGATGTTTAAGTGGGAGGGTGTGGGAGGTGTGGTTACTGGGGCATATGGGAATCCCTATAGGTTTTGTGTAACATTTATATAATCTAAGTACCTTTAAAAATAATAAAAGTGAAATTTATAATTTTTTTAAAATGCAGATATTTCCTGCCCCAAAGTACACCCTTTTGTGGAAGTGAATCCACTTCCACAAAACCTCAACTCCAGCCAACCTAGTGCTTGAACAATGGGCCCATAAATGAATATATAGTGGCAAAAGCAAAAAAAAGACAGAAATAAACGTTTTTAACCAGGGGCTTAAACTGGTTGTGGGTGAAAAACTGGTCCACATATCTTAGTAAGAAACCCAGAGCAAGCAAGTGCTTGCTTGATGGTAAGCAGAATCTAGAATTGGTAGTTATGAAGTATCTGATGAGTATCATTTAAGACTTTGGGAGTAGGAGAAAACATGCACTGGTAGGTTTTCTCACTTGCCCTCTTTTCTCTGTCATTTTTTGATGAAATTGTGAACAACCACCATTTTAAAGAGTATATGATAGCATGAAGTGAATAAACCAGAGCCTAAGTGGTATAAAGTGTTTGAAGAACTTTCAGTTATTACCCATATGATCTCACCCAAATATCTCTGTGTTTATTGTTTCCAAAGAAACACCTGGTCTCTAGTGCTGGAATGTGAGTGTCTATATGATGATCTTTCTCCAGGTTTCTGACATGGTAAGATTTCAGTGTGAATCAGGCTGAATGTGCCACGGAGTTAAAGTTCAAGTGCAGGACTTTAGAAATGAAGAGAAATGCCAGCTTTCTGCCCTTCATTTGGAAAAATTTTAAGTCACAGAATCTATAGAGCCTCTCATTGGACCACAGTATACTTGCGTACCTGTTATGCTTAGCAAGATAAGCATCCTTCCCTTCTCTGTCTCTCTTCTGCAACCCTAACTGATGATTCTAATAACCAGTTTCCACATAAACTACCTTCAATCAAATTTGTTTCTGGGTTTTTTTAGGGGCAATCAACTTAAAGAATTAAGAAGAGTCTTTGGTCCTACATGTACTACCATACAATGTGATGATTTCTGACATTCACCAAAACCAGATTCCAATTTGTTTTCAGACCTTATGGCAATCAGAAGAGATGTCACATTATCCTTTATTACTGGCAGAGTAAACACAATTTAATCATAAACAATATTTAGTATTTATTTCTGCTGGCTGTTAGCATATCATTTCTTAGCACAATGGATTCATATTCTCCATGGTAATAAAGAAAGTGAGTTAATATTTCATAGAAGTAGCAGAAATAGTTTTAAGGAGATAGAGGATATTTTCAGTTCTGGGCATGGTAAATTTAGAATGTCTAATTGAAGATATCCACAGGCAGGTGGATGTCTAGTTTTAGAATTTCTAAGAGAGGATTGTTCAGCAAAATTTAGCATAATATCCTGGATTCCTCAATCTTTGTCTTTATTCTTTTATGAATAGATAGCAGGATTCAAGAGAGGAGTGATTGCAAAGTCAAAAATAAGGTGCAAAAACTGGTGGGAAAAAAATAATGGGATGGACTAATTGGAAAGAAAAGGTACTTAAGATATAAGGTCTTAGATACCTCTTACTAACAGTCGTATTAATTTCCAGTTAAGATTGATAAGATAGTAATCCAACCTGATAATCATAGAAAGGGATAAACTAGTGAAGCTTGCAGAGATGGAATTAAAATAACATTATGTAAAATTCATGGGTAAGATCTGTATGCAGGTATGCCTCACTATCATTTTTTGAAAAACATTAAACTGAAGATATGGATTTGGTTTTTAAACAGAGGCTGTAAAATAAGTAGCTGCCCAACAATCCTAATACAGTTGGCTGAACATTTTGAAATTAAGATCCAAAACAAAGTAATGGGTTTGCAAATTAAACAGTTGGTCAGTTCAATATATTACTGGATCACTCTCAACAAAAGCCCACTGTTAAGGATACTGTAAAAACAACTGCTTGTGCCAAAAGATTTAAAAAATAACGAAAAATCTCTTGGACAATGAGAGATCTCTGAGGGAGATAACAGCACCAAATTCTAATTATTCTTTTAAACTTGTAGATTTATTGGACATAAGGGTCCTAAACTTTCAACAATAAACCATCCTTCTAAATCTATTGCTCCTTCAGCATCAAAGCATGGCCCAAGGGAGAGACATCTCCTTCAGTCCTTAGTCACTTCTGGCAGGCAATAAATGGTACCATTGCACTATAATTATATCCTTGTTTCTTATAGTTAATCTTTTATCTCTAGCTTCTAATCGCTAGCTTCTTTGAAAATTTTGTCTTTGTCATTGGTTTACTATTAATAGCTAGGTATAGCTATTTTGATATTTTTCCTGCTCAGTATTCTCTGAGATTCTGAATCTATGGTTTGTTAGCTGCTATTATTTTTGGAAATTTTTTCTCATTGTTACTTCAACTGTTTTTCTGCTCTCTTCTCTCTTTATGACACTTTCTATTCAAATTGTTTGTTATACCCTTTGCATGTGTATCAGAGTTTTGGATATTTATTATAGTTTTTTCCCATTCAGTTTCTGCCAGAAGTTTAGTTTGTGAAGTTTCTATTGAAATATCTTCAGGCTTACTAATTCTTTCCTTAGCTTTGGTGAGTCTACTGATGAGCCATCAAAGACATTTTTCATTACTGTTATAATGTCATTTATTTCTAACAAAGTATTTTAATTCTTTCACAGAATTTCCACATTTCTGCTTATATTACCCATCTTTTTTTCATGTTGTCTACTTTTTCCATTATAGACCTTAACATTTTATAATAGTTATTTGAAACTCTGTCTGATAATTTCCAAATATGTATCATAAATGAGATTCATTCTGATGATTACTTTGTCTCTTCAGACCGTGATTTATTCTTACCTATATTTTTGTTTTTTTAAATGATTTTGGCTGGAAGTATAATGGCTAAAAGGTGCATTACTTGATCTTTTATCATCCTATCAAAAATTCTATGAGACAATAAAAAGACATATACCATTATCCTCATTTTTTAAATGGATAAACAATAGCATACAAAGAAGATTAAGCAACTTGCACAAGGCACCAAGTAAATTAGTGTCAGAAAATTTAGGACTTTAAAACTCTTGCTCAAAAGAACACTGGGAACTGTGGGAAGATGGTGTTGAACTAACAGTTAGAACTCAATGGTCTCACAAAAACAATGGAGAAAGAGCCAAAAGCTGTCCAAGGCAACTGCTATGGGAATCAGCAGACCAGGACAGTGCTACACAACTCCCAGGAGGGTGAGAGACAGAAATATGAAGAAGCCAAAATGTGAATTACAAAGTCCCCATGGTGACCAGGACAATTCCCCTCCCCCACCCCAAAGATATTAAACTGGGATGAAACCCCTGACTCATTACAACTGTCTGAGAGTGGAAAAGACATCTTCCTCACTGTCAGCTGTTTCAAGAGAAAAGGGAGGGGAAGCCAGGGGGTTTTTCTTCAATGAGTTTGGACAGCAGAGCCTGCTTTGAATCTCTGGTCTGAAGATTCAACACAGGAACACAGGAAAGCTGAGACTGAAAAACCTCCATGAAAAGTTATGCTGATGAGAACCATCTGCTGGATGGTCTCAAAATTGCTTGGACAAAACCTGTTCTCTGTTTTATCTGTACCCTATCCCTGGAAGAAATCTGTGCCCCACTAGTAAGTCCCTGGCCCAATTTTGACAACTTAATCTAGGCAAATTTTAAATATTTAGAATGAATTGAACAAAAATATCACAGAGCTGTGAACAAAAAAGTGCAAGAGAGAGAACTTGGCCATCAGAGTAAATTCATTAAAATATTTCGATGCCTAGTCACCAGAAAATAATTACAAGCCATACTAGGAAACAGAAGAGATAGCCTAGTCAAAAGAATTAACCAAATATCCTGAAAATATGCAGAATTTAAGACAGTTAATCAGTGGTAATTGCACAAGTCTCCCAAATCACTTCAAAGAACTTAAATAAAATATGACCAAAGAAATAAAGGTATTTAAGAAGATAGTGGGTGAGCCTTAAAAAACAATTTGAAATCCTACAAAGAAAAGTAACAGACCTTATGGGAATTAAAGAAATAATGGATAAGATTAGAAATATATTATAGGCACATAGAAGCAGATTTTAATTGCTTGAAAACAGAATTAGTGATTTTGAAGACAGAACATCTGAATTGGAAAAGACAGGAGAACAGAAAGAGAAGAGAATGGAAAAAAATGGAAGAGTCTCAAGGAATTGAATGAGATAATGAAATGCACAAATATTAACATTATTAGTCCCAAAAGGAGAAGAGAATATGGAAAAGGGGTATAAAGAATATTTGAGGAAATAATGACTGAAAACTTCCCAACCCTAATGAAGAATGTAAATATCAATATCCAGAGGACCATATATCGCATACAGAATAAATCCAAAAAGACATACCCTGAGTCACCTACTTTTCAGAATTATAAAAATCAAGAGATAAAGAGAGGATTCTGAATGCAGTAAGAGAAAAGCAAAGTATCACATTCAAGGGAAACTTGATAAGATTAGGTGCCAACTTCTCATCAGAAATCATAGAGGTGAGAAGAAAGTGGTGTGATATATTTAAGGTACCGAAACAGGAAAATGACAGCCAAGAATTCTGTATCCAGCAAAATTATCCTTCAAAAATGGGGGTGAGTTCAAAGCCTTCACAGACAAACAAAAACTGATAGAATATGTTACCCAAACACTAGAATTACAAGAGATACTAAAGGGAGTGCTGCAGACTAAAAGGGAAAAACAAGGGGAGATTTGGACAAAAGTTTAAAATGAAGACTATTAGGAACGGTAAACTAAATAGTGAGAAGATAGACAATAGAATGATAAGACAATAGAGAGCCAAAGGACAAAATGGATGAAGGAAGTAATGCTGTGCAGTAATAACATTGAATGTTAATGGATTGAACTCCCCAATCAAAAGACACAGACCGATAGAATGGATAAAAAAAATACGAGGTGTCTGTATGTTGTCTACAAGAGACCGACCTCAGACATAAGGACAAAAGCAGGTTAAAAGTGAAAGGTTGATTACCAAACGAGGCAGTGCAGGGAACCTATTTTTCCCTCAGAGAGGTGATAAGCAAGCAGAACCAGATGTCATACATGTCTCCTGCACAGCCAGAGTTCCTGGCTTACTTCAAGGAAAGGGTCAGCTCCAGGGAGGGGCCCACCATTGAGACCAAGAGAATCCAGCCTCAGCTTCTAGATGAAGATGGTAATCACAGTAACAAGGAAGATGAACAATTCCAAGCGGTGGTTTCAAAAAAGGGAGACCTATGAGCTGAAAAAGTCAGGAAAATCAAAGCAGAGATAAGGCTGCCAAAGCAGATGAACAACCAGCTGCAGCCAATGGAAGAATCATATGTTGAAAATCAGTCAAGCATTCCTCAGATGAAAAATATTCAGGTTTTACAGCAAGCTCAAAAAAGATGAGAAATGGAGATGAAATAAATAAACAGTACTCAGTTAAAAAGTACTCACAAGAGCAAATAAAAATAGTAGCCTCCTTTCTTTTCATCATTGAGATGGATATGAGTAAGTGTTCACATTTTGGACTTGGTCCCTTTGAGAGTATATGGTGTATTTCTTTAAAGAACTTTTATTTCCTGTTTTAAGGATAATACAAGTTCATTATGGAAGATTTAGAAAATACAGAAAAAAATTTAATAAAAACTTTGTCCAACCATCAATACCCTCTGACTCGAAATACCATGTAAAAGTTTACTACTATTAAAATTTTGTTATTTCTCATATGTGTGGGTTTACATATGTAAATTTTATATATTTTTAACAAAATTGTGATTTCATTGTATATATTCAGTATCCTGAAATTATACTGTGAGCATTTTCCAGGTCAAAGATTTTTAAAACCTGACATTTAAATAGCTACAGGTAATTTCATAATTAAATGGAGCCCCTATTGCATGTTCTTTATTAGTTGAACCCTCCTAAGGGTGGGAGAGATGGTAATGTTTGTAGGTAAAAATACCACCTCACCTCCTGCTAGGGGAGGTCATATGACTCAGCTCTGACAAGTTAAGAGGTATACATGCACGTTTGCTCAATAATGCTGTTGTTTGTTTTATACAAAAGGACAGGCATGGCCAGCATAAAACTTTGCCCTTCTCCCTTCATCCTTCCTGAAGCACAGACATGAAACCTAGAAGTACCCTAGCCATTTTTAGGCATCAAGAAGCCAGCCAATTGCTCTGGATTATAGAGTGGAAATACTCAAGGACTACCACAGGTTCCTTCATGGCATGCCTCATGGAGCTGATACACCAGCCTTGAATGCTGAACTCTGGACTTCTTGATATATGAGAAGAATAAACACTATGCTTATTTAAGCCTCTCTCAGTTTTCTATTAAACAGATAAATGCATTCCTAACTGATACAAGAAATAACTGTAGTAGAACATGCTTGTATAGAAATATTTGTGTGTATTTCAGATTATTTCATTTGAATAAATTGATAGAAGCAGAATTACTAGATCACGTATTTGAATGTTTTTAAAGTTATTAGTGCTTAGTGTCAAATTGCTTTCTAAAGATGTTTTATCAGTTTATTCTTTCACCATCTATGAGAACCCATTTCACTTCAATGGTGATTAGAGTACAGCAGCCCTGGGCAGGTGTCATCCTATAAATTTTCATCAACTTGATATATTGAAAATGATATTTTATAGTTTAATATTTTCTTTGGTCTACCAGAGAGACTAAATTTTTCTGTACATTAATGGGCAATTTTGTATTTTTTTTTCTAGGAGGTACCAGGTATTGAACCCAGGACCTCATATATGGGAAGAAGGTGGTCAGCCACTGAGGTACATCTGCTGCCCTGTATTTCTTTTTGAATTAAACTTTGTTCATTTTCCATTAGTGTCATTAGAGTATAGGAAGAAGGAAGAACTGTAAAGTGTGTGACTTTCAAGGTGATTCTTCAAGACCTACTTAATGAAAACAACTTTCCACATTATAACAAGCTGAAACAGATGCTTCTTCAGATCCCATACATTACAAACCACACCAATCTGAAATTGTGCATTTCAAAATATCTGCATCATGACTTTTGTAGTCTATCTATCTTTGTCCCATTTTAAGTGCCTCGGGTAAAAACTGCTTAGACTTCATTTCAGAGAAAATGTAAGGAATAATCTTCAGGATCTTGTTTTAGTAAATAGTTTCTTAGACTTTATACAAAAAGCACAAGCAATAAAAATATATATATATAATTGGACCTCATCAAAATTCAAAACTTTTCTTTATCAAATGACATTAACATGAATGTGAAAAGACAACTTATTTAATTGGAGAAAATATTTAGAAATCATATATCCACTAAGTGTTTAATGTCCAGAATATATAAAGAAATTCGACAACTCAACAATAAAAATATGATTCAATTTAAGAATGGGCAAAATACTTGACATTTCTCAAAGTGGATATACAAATGGCTAAAAAGCACATGAAAAGGTGTTCAACATAATAAGCCATCAGGTAAATGCAAATCAAAACCACATTGAGAAAATATTTCATACCCACTAGAATGGCTACTATTTAAAAATTACAAGTTTTGGAGAGAATGTGGGGAAATAGAGACACTCTTTCATTGCTAGTGGAAATGTAAAATTGTGCAGCCACTGTAGAAGAGTTTGGTGGTTCCTCAGAATGCTAAGTACAGAATTACCATATGACTTGGCAATCCCTCTACCAGAAATATACTCAAAAGAACTGAAATCAGGGACTTAAACAGATATTTGCATATTAATGTTCATAGTAGCATCATTCACAATTGCCAAAAGATGGAAGCAAGCCCAAGTGTCCAACAACCAATAAATGGATAAATAAAAGTGGTATATGCATGCAATGGAATATTATTCAGGGTTAAAAAGGAATGAAGTTCTGATTCATTTAACAACATGGATGAACCTTGAAGACCTTAAAGTCAGTGAAATAAGCCAGATATAAAAGGACAAATGTTGTATGATCTCATTTGTAGGAAATAATTAGAATAAGCAAACTGAGAGTCAGAAAGTAGAATATAGGTTACTGGGGGCTGGAATGGAATAAGGAAAAGGGAGCAAATGCTTAATTTGCACAGAATTTCCATTGGGCTTGAGAGTAAACTTTTGGAAATGGATGGTGGGTGTAATGGTTAGGCTAATGTGTCAACTCGGCCAGGTAATTGTGTCCAGGTGTTTGTTCCAACAAGCACTGGGCTAATTGTAATACAAGAGCATTTATGGACTTCAATCAACAGTGAGTTTACTGCATGGATGGCTGATTACATCTGCATCAATCAGGGAGATTACATCATCAATGGGTGGCTCTTTTATCCAATCAGTTGAATGACTTAAAAGGGGAAGGGATATCAACATTCAGAGAGAATTTCCCAGCTCGTCGTTGGACAGGCAACTTCTCCCAGAAACTCATCAATGACCCTTCGTCGGACTTTCATCAGAGCCACTGGTTTGCAGCCTGCCTGTGGAGCCTGGACTTGTGCATCCCCACGGTTGCATGAGAGACTCTTTTAAAATCTCATATTATTGACAGATATCTCCTGTTGATTCTGTTTCCTGAGAGAAACCTGACTAATACAGCTTGGTACCAGGAGTGGTTCTTGAGGAATAGAGTCTTAAACATGGGATGTCTGAGGTGGTTCTGGGAGTTTTGTTATTGGCTCTCTACTCTAATTGGACTCAGGGGTTCTAATGACTCCCTTTCCATTAATGAGGTTGCTAACAGTCCATGGCATGAGAAGGCAATAGAGATACGAAAAATAGGATCGTTAGATTCCCCTACTTCCACACTTATAAGAAGCAAGGATCTGAGTGAGAGTGTTTTCAACACTTTGACAGAATTTTGTGGAGTGAAAAAATATAATGATGTTGCCTGGCTCCTCCTAGATACTCTGGATACAGTTACAAAAGAAAGAGATGAGCTAAAGTCTTCAAATTTGAAACTTAAATGTTGCATGGAAGATATGAAAGTTTCTACGTGTGCCTTGAAAGAAAATCTTGTCTCCTGTAGCCACAGACTTGAGACATCTGATAATCAAACCCAGACTCTCATTGTATGAGTAGCAGAATTACAGAGGAAACTAAAATCACAACCACACAGGGTTTCTGCAATTAAAGTGAAGGCATTGATTGGAAAGGAGTGGAACCCCAAGGATTGGGATGGAGACATATGGGATGATGATAATATTGATGAGGACATTGGAACCCTAAATTCTGCTGAGACTTTACCAGATAAACCTGCAATGGCCTGCCCTGTGGAGACCACACCTTGTCAACCTTGTATCATCCAGCCTCCAGCCTGCCCCAGGGAGTCTGGACTTCCTTCCAGCCCTGAGGTAGGTACAAGCCAAATGGAAGCCTGCACTGCCCAACCTCTTGCCTGCCCCAGAGAGTCTGGACCTCCTCCCAGCCACGAGGCTGGTATACCAGCCAATCTCCAGCATTCACTGCCCAACTTCCAGTCTGCCCTGAGAAATCTGTCTTCCAACCCCTGCCTGAAGAGAATAATCCTGTCTCACCAGAAGAAAATGCAAAGGAATGCCCTCAGGTCAGTAGCATGGAAGACATCTCTAATCCTTCTCCTTACCCACACCCCCCACCCCTCTCGTCTTTGAGACCCATTACTAGGTTAAAATCACAACAAGCCCCCAAAGGTGAAATACAAAGTGTGACCCATGAGGAAGTACGGTATACTCTGAAAGAGCTGCATTAGTTTTCCAACTTATATAGACAGAAATCAGGGAAATACGTGTGGTAATGGATACTAAGGGTATGGGATAATGTTGGAAGGAATATAAAGTTGGATCAGGCTGAATTTAATGATATGGGCCCACTAAGCAGAAATTCTGGATTCAACGCTGTAGCTCGAGGGGTTAGAAAGGGCTTTAACAGTTTGTTTTGGGTGGCTGAATGAAGCATGGACCAAACGATGGCCTAGCATGTCTGATGTTGAGATGCTTGATTTGCCAAGGTATACAGTAGATGAGGGAATTCAGAGTCTTAGAGAGATTCGAATGCTAGAATGGATTTACCATTTGAAAACTGCCCACCCACCCCAGGAATGTCCAGAGGACACAACTTTAACCATGACTGTGAGGAATAAATTTGTAAGACTAACTCCATCTTCTCTGAAGAGCTCTGTGGTTGCTCTTCTCTGCAGTCCAGATATTATTGTAGGGGAGGCTGTAATGGAATTGGAATCCTTAAATACTATGAGGATGATTGGACCTTGGCCGGGTAAAAGTCAAATATTGGCAGTTAATCGCCAAAGGCAAGGTGGGCATGGCTACTGCAATGAAAGACAGATTCAAAAGAGTACACAGAATCGTCTGAGTCGTATGGAGTTATGGCATTGGCTAATATATCATGGGATACCCAGAAGTGAAATACATGGGCAGTCTACTAAATTTCTTCTGGATCTGTATAAGCACAAGTGTTCTAGGTCAAGTGAACAAAATCCTAACTCTAATTACAGATGCAGAGAATCACGGCCCCTTAATCAATTCCCAGACTCGAGACAGTTTACAGACCCAGAGCCCCTTGAATGAGGAAAAGGCCAGGTCCCCTTGGGGAAGGATCCTGTTAAACTGCCAAAAATTTATACAGTTAATCTTCCTCCCACCTTTCCCCAGGGAGACCTACGGCCTTTTGCCAGAGTAACTGAGCATTGGGGAAAAGGAAATGATGAGACATTTCGGGGATTATTAGACACTGGCTCAGAAGTCAAATTAATTCCAGGAGACCCAAAACGTCAGTGTGGTCCACCAGTCAGAGTAGGGGCTTATGGAGGTCAGGTGATTGATGGAGTTTTAGCTCAGGTCCATCTCACAGTGGGTCCAGTTGGTCCCTGGACCCATTCTGTGGTTATTTCTCCAGTTCCAGAATGCATAATTGGAATAGACATACTCAGTAACTGGCAGAATCACCACATTGGGTCCCTGACTCGTGGAGTCAGGGCTATTATGGTTGGAAAGGCCAAGTGGAAGCCTCTAAAACTGCCCCTGCCTAGCAAAATAGCAAATCAAAAGCAATACCAGATTCCTGGAGATATTGCAGAGATTAGTGCAACCATCAAGGATTTGAAGGATGCAGGGGTGGTGATTCCCACCACATCCCCATTCAACTCTCCTATTTGGCCTGTGCAGAAAACAGATGGATATTGGAGAATGACAGTAGATTATCATAAACTTAACCAGGTGGTGACTCCAATTGCAGCTGCTTTCCCAAATGTGGTATCATTGCTTGAGCAAATCAACACTTCCCCTGGTTCCTGGTATGCAGCTGTTGATCTAGCAAATGCTTTTTTCCCAATTGCCATTAGTAAAGACCAGCAGAAACAGTTTGCTTTCAGCTGGCAAGGTCAGCAGTATAATTTCACTGTCCTGCCTCAGGGGTATATCAACTCTCCAGCCGTATGTCATAATATTGTCCGCAGGGAATTTGATCATCTCTCTCTCCCACAAGACATCACACTGGTCCATTATATTGATGATATCATGTTGATAGGACCTACTGAGCAAGAAGTAGCAAAAACTCTAGATTTATTGGTAAGACATTTGCGTGAGAGAGGATGGGAGATAAATCAAACAAAAATACAGGGTCCTTCCAACTCAGTGAAATTTCTAGGTGTCCAGTGGTGTGGGGCCTGTCGAGATATCACTTCTAAAGTAAAGGATAAGCTGTTGCACCTGGCCCCTCCTACGACCAAAAAAGAGGCACAACGCTTAGTTGGCCTCTTTGGATTTTGGAGACAGCATATTCCTCATTTGGGTGTGTTACTGCGGCCCATTTACTGAGCGACCAGAAAGGCTGCTAGTTTTGATTTGGGACTGGAACAAGAGGAAGCCCTGTGACAGGTCCAGACTGCTGTGCAAGCTGCACTACCACTTGGACCATATGATCCAGCAGATCCAATGGTGATGGAAGTTTCAGTGGCAAATAGAGATGCTGTCTGGAGCCTTTGGCAGGCCCGTATAGGGGAATCACAATGCA
Source organism: Cabassous unicinctus (assembly GCA_029593785.1). Classification (NCBI taxonomy): domain Eukaryota; kingdom Metazoa; phylum Chordata; class Mammalia; order Cingulata; family Chlamyphoridae; genus Cabassous; species Cabassous unicinctus. Next base: position 29,603 of record JAQZBX010021695.1, read on the forward strand.
GACCCTTAGGATTTTGGAGCAAAGCCTTGCCATCCTCTGCAGGTAACTACTCCCCTTTTGAGAAGCAGATTTTGGCTTGCTACTGGGCCTTAGTAGAGATTGAACACTTAACCATGGGCCATCAAGTTACCATGAGACCTGAGTTGCCTATCATGAGCTGGGTATTGTCTGACCCACCAAATCATAAAGTTGGGCATGCACAGAAGCACTCCATAATAAAGTGGAAGTGGTATATATGAGATAGGGCTTGAGCAGGTCTTGGAGGCACAAGTAAGTTACATGAGGAAGTGGCCCAAATCCCCATGGTCCCTATCCCTTCCATGTTACCTTCTCTTTCCCAGCCCACCACTTTGGCCTCTTGGGGAGTCCCTTACAATCAGTTGACTTAGGATGAGAAAACTCGGGCCTGGTTTACAGATGGTTCTGCATGATATGCAGGTACCACCCTAAAGTGGATAGCTGCAGCCCTGCAGCCCTTTTCTGGGACATCCTTGAAGGATTGTGGTGAGGGCAAATCCTCCCAGTGGGCAGAGCTTCGAGCAGTGCATCTAGTTGTTCATTTTGCTTTGAAGAAAAAATGGCCAGAGGTGCGTTTGTACACTGATTCATGGGCTGTTGCCAATGATTTAGCTAGATTTTCAGGGACTTGGAAGGAACATAATTGGAAAATAGGTGACAAGGAGGTCTGGGGAAGAGCTATGTGGATAGATCTTTCTGAGTGGGCAAAGAACATGAACATATTTGTGTCTCATGTGAATGCTCACCAGAGGGTGACTTCAGCAGAGGAAGAGTTTAATAATCAAGTGGATAAGATGACCCGCTCTGTGGCTAATGCTCAGCCTCTTTCCCCAGCCACTCCTGTCCTTGCCCAAAGAGCTCATGAATAAAGTGGCCATGGAGGTAGGGATGGAGGTTATGCATGGGCTCAGCAACATGGACTTCCCCTCACCAAGCCTGACTTGGCTACAGCCACTGCTGAATGCCCAATCTGCCAGCAGCACAGACCCACACTCAGCCCCCAATATGGCACCATTCCTCGAGGTGACCAGCCTGCTACCTGGTGGCAGGTGGACTACATTGGGCCACTTCCACCAAGGAAGGGGCAGCAAATTTTTTTAAGTGGAATAGACACATACTCTGGCTATGGGTTTGTATTTCTGGCACCGAATGCTTCTTCCAAAACTACCATCCGTGTACTTACTGAATGTCTTATCTACCGCCATGGCATTCCACACAGCATTGCTTCTGATCAAGGAACCCATTTCACAGCAAATGATGTGCGGGAATGGGCATATGCCCTCGGAATTCACTGGTCTTACCATGTTCCCCATCACCCTGAAGCAGCTGGATTAATAGAACGGTGGAATGGCTTTTTAAAGACTCAATTACAGCACCAACTAGGAGGCAATACCTTGCAGGCCTGGGGCAATGTTCTCCAGGAGGCTGTGTATGCTCTGAATCAGCATCCTCTCCATGGTGTTGTTTCTCCCATAGCCAGGATTCATGGGTCCAGGAATCAAGGGGTGGAAATGGGAGTAGCCCAGTCACTATTACCCCTAGAGACCCACTAGGAAAATTTTTGCTTCCTGTCCCTGCAACCTTAAGCTCTGCTGGTTTTCAGGTTTTAGTCCCAAAATGAGGAGTGCTGCCACCAGGAAACATAACAATGATTCCATTGAACTGGAAGTTAAGACTGCCACCTGGCCACTTTGGGCTCCTCTTACCTGGGAATCAACAGGCAAATAAGGGAATTACTGTACTGACTGGGGTAATAGATCCTGACTATCAAGGGGAAATAGGACTACATCTACATAATGGGGGTAAAGAGGAGTTTGCCTGGAATGCAGGAGATCCTCTAGGGTGTCTCCTAGTTCTGCCATGCCCTGTGATTAAAGTCAATGGAAAATTGCAACAAACCAATTCAAGCAGGACTAACAATGGCACAGAATCTTTGGAAATGAAAGTTTTGGTCACCCCACCACGCAAAGAACCACGGCCAGCAGAAGTGCTTGCTGAAGGTAACGGGAACATGGAATGGGCAGTGGAAGAAGGTAGTGATAAATATGAACTTCGTCCACAAGACCAGTTACAGAAATGAGGACTGTAATAGTCATGAACCTTTCTTCCATGTTTCGTTATGAATATTATTGTATGTGTACACAAAACGAATTTCTTTGTTTTCTTCCCCAACCTTTTCCCCTATCATGAAAAGTTTTATTAATTCCATGGCATAATATTCAAGGATGTCAAGTTTAAGAGTGAATATTACCCAAGGACTTGCACCCTGTTCTGCGGGGAATTAATGCGTTTCGGTTGTACGCAGAGGAGTTGAACATTGTTAGGCGGAAATATATATGTATGCTTGTCTGTTATTGTTTTTACTTAGAGACTAAGTATGGTTTAGGGTAATGTGTATGGTTGCCGAGTTGACAAGGGGTGGACTGTAATGGTTAGGCTAATGTGTCAACTCGGCCAGGTAATTGTGTCCAGGTGTTTGTTCCAACAAGCA
>JAQZBX010021696.1:8227-32197 GCA_029593785.1 Cabassous unicinctus
GGGGTGTTTGGGAGTGAGGGTGATGGTACTGGGGAGCAGAGCTTCAAATGTTACTTTCACCTTGCGCTTACAAACGCGGGCCTGAGACATTTTTAACATACTAAAAAGAGAAGGAAACTAAACATGGGGAAGAAGAAACGGTCACCGTTTCCATTCACCAGAATTTAAACAGCTCAGAAGTGTTCCCAAGTAGGAGGCAGCTGAGTCAATTTTTTACATGATGGCTAATTCGGTGTTTAAATCAAAGATAAAAAATAATTTTCCATTGTCCCCTCTTGAGCCCTCTCATAGCAGAATAAACTGGTTAGAATTATTATGGGAGGAGGGTTTCAAACAAACAAAATCCTATTAAAGTTCTTAACTTCTGTTTTCATTGTGTAAAGCCTAAATACCCAAGACTGATTTCACTGAAAGTATTTTTTTTAAAAACATTATTTTTCTTAGGATACTAATGGATTTGAATGAGCCATAACAGAAAAAAATTCCTGAAGTGATAAATTTTACAAACATTGTTTTGGCATTTTAAAAATTGATCTCAATTTCCGTGGAAATGATTATTAAACTTCTTTGCAAAAACTTTCCGATCAATACAAATTCCTTTCAGTGCAGACCAAAGTAGGTGACCTACAGTCCAATTTAATTAACCTTTCCTCAAGATCAATTGGTTTTCTGTTGATTTAGCAGTAATATTCTGGAACGTTTAGCTAAAATGTATTTTGATGTGATACCTTGATATATCAAGAAACAATTTATCGAAAAATAAAGTTGCTTACATTGTTTCATATTTAATAAATTTGTAACATTTTGCCTTCAAAGTTTAAATTTTAATTGCTTGTGTGAATTGTACTAATATGTGTTTTGCAGCTAACTGGATTTAAGTAATTACCAATTTGCTTCAATATAATTCTGTGCAAAAAAAAAAAGTGATTTTAAAAGCTACCTCAGGCTGAGTAGGTAACCAAATTATATTGAAGCTTAGAAATAAGATTTTCCCAAGTGAAAAGAATCATTAGCACCAGTAAATACTTGTGAGAGTAAGAATGGAAGAAAATGAAACAACTTGGAAGATTTTACAATCTTCCCTGTTTAGGTATAGAATCCATTTTTGGGCCCATAGGATTTTTTAAAAATAGCCATTTAGTCAAGTTTTATTTTCTATCCATTATCCTATTTAGTGTATCCAAATAACACGTAACAATAGATTACTTTAAATTTTCTGGGTTTGTTTTTCCTTCCGAATTGTGAGTCTTGGGACCATAAACATTCCAGTGATGTTTCTCCTTTTAGCTCCCACCCAGCTCAAGTCCTTGAACTTTGGATAGCTCAGACTTCAGTCTTCACCATTCTTTCCCCTCTTCTTTTCAGCCACATTCTAGCAAGCAATATTAAGTGGGAAAATACCCATGCAGGTTCAATTTCATGCTACAAAACGCACGCATTTTTCTATTACAAACATTTTTTTTTTAACCTGACAAGGGAGAAATCCTCACCCCCAAACACTTGCTATCTCCTTTTTACTATCTAACTTCCTAATTTTTACAAATATGTAGTTGTGTCATCACAGAGAAAGAGCAACGCTCCCAGTGAGAGCGAGCTCCCCACCACCTTGCAGCCCTGTAACAGGGAGGCTCCCATCTTCTCGATGCCCTCTCATAATATTTGGGGGCTCTCTATGTTCTTGTCAATTTAGAGTACATGGCAGAATATTCTCCATCAAAATCCGGGAAAGAAAGGTTTAAATGGAATGAGTGCTTGAGGACCTCAGAATCCAGATGGGATGCTGGTCAAGTCATAGTGAGATGAAAGTTGGCTAGTTTCACCGGCTGCACACCTGATTCTCAGTGCAAGGTTGCCTTCGATTGACTTCCTACTTCTCTCTTATCCTTCAAGATAATTGCTATATATATATATTTCCAAAACCAAAAAAATCATCCTGGAAATCCCCCTGAAAACATTGCCTGGGAATAAGGAACAACGAGGCACTGAGCAAAAAAAACAAAAAAACAAAAAAACTCGTCAGTTTCTTTCCTCCCTCTCCGGTGAAATTTTGGTTACTCCTTTGCTTGTCTAATCATGTCCCGCGTCAGTGTTATTTTTCCTCACACACCCAAGGAGTTGTTATTTTAAAACACAGACAATTTAATGGGAAGAAAGTAAGGGACTCTGTGGTGGTTTGTTTCGTTTAGATATTTAATTTTAAGGGCCCATTATACATGAGGGAGGAAGTAGGCGCTCGCCTTAGTGCTGTGCTCCAGGAGAGTGCTTTCCTTTACATGACTCAGGTGACCAGAGCGTTTGTGGTACGTTCCCTTGGCTCTGGCTTCCTGTACGCTGCCGGTACCTGGGAGCCTCAGTGCCTCACTGCTGCAGCCCCAGCTCAAAAGGCCCAACCCAAGAGCCGAAAAACTCCGAGGGCCAACTCCGCCGCGTCCTCCACTGCCTGTGTCCTCGGATTCAGGAGCTCAGACTGCAATGAGTTGCAGCACACGGCATCATCAAGGCTTCCTAGCCTCTCCCTGGAAGCCTTCTGCTTACACGCGCTTCCTTTGTGTTATGCCTGGCTAATATATTAATGGGGCGCGTAACCCGGATCCTTCGAGAAGGGGAGGAGGGGACTGTGGGTGAGGAGGGCGGGGAAAGGAACCCAACAGCACTGATTATTGACCCTTGGGCCGGAACGCTCAGAAGGCAGCTGGGGGAAAGCGAATGGAGGTGGAGAAAGTTCACTTCGGGGGGCAATGAAAATAAATTAAATGCCTGCAACAAGTTTGTTGAAAAGGTGACCTGATGTTAATGCGTTGTCCTGGGTTCGGGATTACGCAGCAGGTTGCCTCGGACGCTGGAGAAACTGCCCTGCTGGCCAAGCTGGTCGCGCGCCTGCTGCTGAGGGCTCGGCCCGCCAGGCCCCGAGCTCGGCAGCGGCGGTACAATGTCGTGTCTTCTGGTCACAGGTGAAAACTCCCGTTTGCGTATTGTAGGGAGTCACCTCTCTGAGATGTACGCTCTCGCAGACAATCAAGCCCAGCTACGCTAACTACCTTGGATGCTGGGCCCAATGGTTAAAAATATAAAGACTTCCAACCACCCTGGCTCGCTGCCCTCAGAGACCCCTACTTTCCCCATCCTCAACCCCAAAGGGCTGTCTGGCCTCACAGCCGGAGGTCATAAAGGATTAACCACAGATGAACCCCCGCCCCATGCCTCGAGGTGGGCTCGCGGAAAGGCGATCCCCGGGCCTGAGGCCAGGGGCCTTGAGGGTCCCTGCCGCTGGGTACCGACCTTGTCTCTCGGCCCGGCCCGAGGACTGGGCGCGCGGCCGTGCCCCCTCCCCTCGCCACCCGGTCTGCGGCGTCGCCCGCCAGACAGTGCCCGGGCGCCCGAGACATATGCTGCCCGCAGGCCGCGCGGCCCGACGTGGTGCTCATTGCATAGGCGGTTCTCAGCCCATCAAAAGCTCGGGATTTCTTCAGCCGTATGGGCCGCGAGGTGAACAACAATGCCCGGGCCACTTTACTTCAAAAGCTGCGATCAGGGGAAAGGCTCCCCCAGAGAATTTTTTTTTTTATCCCCAGCCTTTCATTCTTGGTTTAAAAAAAAAAAAAAAAAAAGCATCGGCAACTCCAGGGCTGGGACGAGCCTAATGCCCTTTGATGGGGATTGAATTCATTATCTCCAATAACGCAATTGTGCTTGGCCGACGAAAAGAGCAAAGCAGGGCTCCGTCCCGCCTGAGGGGCCCGGCCGGGCGGGGCGGGCAGTCGAGGCGCGCTCCTGGGGACCCGCCTGGAGGAGCAGTCCCCGCCGGCCAGGCCGGGCTGCGGCGCCCCCTCCGCGCGGGGGGTCACCGGCCGGCCGGGAGGCTGCAAGACCCGTGGCGCCGCCGGCTGAGGCCGCGCAGGCAAGTGGGCGGAGCGGCTCTCTCATTTGATTTATTTTTCGTTTTACCCTTTGCAGCCCTCCCCACAAGGCCCAGCCAGCTGGGTGTTTACTTTGCTTGCTCCCGGCCTCCAGCTGCAGTCCTCGGCGCCTCGGGCGAGCCGGCCCCGAGGGCCGCTCTGCACCCCTGGCTGGGTGCGCCCGGCTCCCAACATTCCGGCGGCGCCGCCCTTGGTTCGGAGCCGGCTTTACTCGCAACCTAGCACGGATAAACGGGCCTTTAAACTGCTCCCGCCCCGGAGCTCCCTCCGCTCAAACCCGCCATCCGCACTGACTGCGGAACGGCGCCCAGGGACTAGGCCAGGACCGCCGGGGCACCAACGTCCGGCCCCGAGGTGCGGGAGTCCGGGCTTCGGGTGTGCTAGGCCTCCCTCTGCCATCTGGGAACCGCAGACCCTGTCTGGGGCTGCGCCACAGACGCGAGCGCCACCCCCGTGTTCCGCCGCCATCCCTGCCCTTTCAGCCACCCTCTGCCCGGCCTTCTGCAATTCGGAGTGTGCGGAGGTGAAAACGGAGGACAAACAGGGAGCACTATCACGTGTTTTGACTCTGTGTGTGTGTGTGTGTGTGTGTATGTGTGTGTGTGTGTGTAGAGTGGGAGGGAGGGACGGAGGGAGACTAAGAATCGGGCTCAAAGAAGGCTTCTTTTTTAAAATGAGAGTTTAATTCGTCACGGGACATGCTTTCTTCATAACTCTATTTCCACCCACCCCCCACCCATTACTGGGAAGGGTATGTACTGCAGTTTTATTTCAGTCACGAAAGAATAATCATAATCTCACAGAATTTAAAGTACCCCCCTCCCAGAACACTTATGGAATGCTGTATGGTGGTAGACTTGTGGATTAGTCGGTCCTCGCCAATTTGTCGTGGCTGTCCCAAACTTCACCCTTCTCTTCAGGGAATTAGTCAGCACACATATGCTATAGGGTACATATGTGAAACCCAAACACAAAATTAGATATATTGGATTAGAAGAATGGCCACAAGACTTCCCCAAGAAAGCAGTAAAATAAGTGATCTGATTTTGGGTAAACCAAGAAAAAAGTTTCACATTTAAGACTTTTCAGTTAGGTGTTGTTCTCCTGAGGAGAAATAGGGATTTAGTTATCAATTTCATTCAGCTTTAAGTGGAGTAACTGTTACATATTTGGTCCATGGAATTCTAAACAACCTTCAATTTTCAGGCCTAGGCACTTGGGGGAAAAAAAGAAAAAAATTCCACTGTGGTAGGTAAGATCAAAGAGAAAGAAAAAGTTCTTTCTTCCTTTCTTTTTCTTTCTTTCTGTCTTATACAGCAACATCTTGAATATAATTTACATTAAAACATATATTTACTTTCATGAAATTTTCAAAGTTTTAATTTACCTCCAAAAGGATGTAAAACATTTACCTTGCAGATATTTCAAGTCTCTTATAGTCTATGGGTAATCCCACTCTTTTGGTGAGTTATTAAATTCCAGAAACCTACTGTAAGTTATCAAAGAATGAGTGACTCCTCCTCTGGACCCTCTCCCTACTTTTTACTAGCTTGTTAAAGAAAAAGTTTGAATTTTGGTGAGCATTTCATTTACAGTGTGGTGACTTACTTCAGTCACCTTTTATAAAATCCCCTTTGGAGATTTGATCTTTGTCCTAAATTGTGGCACACATATTCCACACCTGGTAGACTGCATGCTCTTTGTTACATGCTTAGAGTTACCAGGGAGAGAAAGGCATTTGTACAGAGTAAAAATGGGAATGATTTAGATTTTACATCTAATTAGCAATTTGAATAAGAGTTTAACATAACATGTGTGATTAGAATAAGTTATACATAGGTATAGCTATTTGGAAATTAACTTTCATGATATTTTTGAGGACTTTAAAGTGACTACACTGTAGACCTGTGTAAGAACTATTCTGTGAATAACAATATATTCAAATCAACAACCAACAAATCTTTAAATCTGACATATATCCACAAGACCACAGAAGCTACAGGACAGTCCTGTGGTCTATTAAACAATTTGTCTAGTGCCTGAGCACACGTGAAGGATTATGTGAATTCAGGTAAGCAGAGCACCATAGGATGGATGAATTACTAAACAAAAGATACCACAACTTTTGTGTAGAATCTTTGGCCATGAAACAGAACTGGAGGGAGAGGAGGTAGAAAGACAATGTAAAGTATTTCAGTAGAAATGAGAATTCAGTGTTAACTAAAGTGCAACCCCGAAACACACTTTCACCTTGAGATTCATGGAAGGATGGGACCAAAGAAAATGATGACAGAAATGACCTATTATGTGTTCTACTTCATTCACCTGCAAGATTAGTGCAGGATTTATTGCCCTCAGAATATTCCCAGGCCAGGTCCAGGATAGATTTAAATGTCAAGCAATGAAGGACTCCCACTTCTTGCGTTTATTGATGCAATGGAGAAGCTCTATATTCACAGTGAAAAATGTTTTGCCAGTTGAATATTTTTCTGATATTAAGGTAAAATTTGCTTGCATCTTAAGTATGACTCTTTGAGGAACCATTTTTTATTAGGTCTCAACCTGTTTCACAAACCTGAATGCCCATCTCTTTAAGTGTTCAGTTAGTCAATTGATACACATTTACTTTCCTTAGTTCCCACTTAAGATTGAGCCAAAGAAAGTGCCCCTGGTGGAAAAACACCTTTAACACATATAAACATTTGATTTTCTAATGTTCATACTTAAAGTGGTGGGGTCAGGGCACTACAGTTAAACCTCAATAACTTCTTTGAATGATGCCAGCCTTATAAACAGGAGATTTGGTCCATTTGTGAGGTATCCCCCAAAATTCTGGGTCATGTAGCCTCTTTACCTTTTAAATATGACTTATGTTAAGGAGTCATAGGACTTCAGCTTCCTAAAATATGCTAAATTCTTAAATTATAAGGACAGAATCTAGAAAGCAGGAGAGGGAGAGCCTGGGGGTTGTTTAATTTAGAAGAAAACTGTTCCTCATACTGAAGAGATTTCATTGTGTTTGTTACTTATGGCCCACAGATTTGTATGTAGCCTATCAGGAATATTTTACGACAGAGTTTTATATCGTAAAGAGCCTGAGGCCATTCAATGTAATGCTTCTAAGGAAAAGTAAAACTTTATTTTAAATTATTTCTGTTCCAGAGATGCAGAAGCTGGAGCTGGCAAGCTGCATTTTGATTTGGAGTCTCAGTCTCAGAACTGGACTCTGGGCTTCCAAGTCTCAGAAGGATTTGCCCATTCTGTAAACAGTGACCACAGGGCAGTGCCATGTCTTGGGTTAAGCCTCCACACTACACCTGTCTCTTAAGTTACAACATCTCTACTAGTAGAGTCAGGCAATTAGAAAGGAAATGCTTTTTTAATCTGACATATTGAAGTATAATCAAAGCAAGATAAGGTTGTGGGTTAAATAGTGAAAGCAAATGAGAAATGACCTCCCAAGCAGCCCACTGACCTATCTCATCTTATAAAAACAGAATAGAAAGAAAAAATTGGAATTGTAATCAAAATGAAAGGTTGTAAGGCCTCTAATGAGTTTCTTAAAGAATAACATTAAGAAGTTATATAATTATATTATAGTCTACATAAATCCATTGACTATAAGATTGCAAAGATATCAGCTTCCCTCAAGTTGACCATTGGGTCCCATGTGGGACAAGTTCTACCCAATTTTGGTTCATATGATATAACAAATGACAGCATTGGGTTTTATTTAATTCTCTGTAAAATAAGTACATTAAAAAATGTTCCAAGAGCCTTCTTACACAAAGGAAGTTCTGCATTTTTCAGAATTTGTTTTAAACACATATTTTTAAGTCTTTTTACATTCACTTACAATTGTTACCAGATGATACTGTGTGTGGAATAACCTGAGATTTTAATAATATGCACAAATTAACTTCAACAGAGTAAAATATAGCCCTTTCTATTTTAGTCTTAGCTTCACCAGAAAGTAGTAGGCAGTGTTCAACCTGAAAAATAAAAAATGTAGAAAATAGTGAGATGCTTCCTGAGTAGCATGATTTTATCATGAGTGATAAGAAACAATGATTACTACACTGTAACCAAAACAAATTTATTTTTAGTTTTTTTTCTTTTTAACTCAGGTGAACAAACTTGTTCTCTAGAGGAACAGAAACTAGAGATTGCCAGGATATACAAGGGATAGAAAAGATGAGGGAAATGGAGGGAGGGAGAAGTACCATAGCAGAGGTGGCAGAAGGTGTTGGGTTATGGTATACATACACCGACCAGCAGATTGAGGGAGTGAGAGATGGGGCAGAGGCAAATTAATGGCTGGAGAGAGCTATACAGAAGGTGCTAGGGAAGAGCCAGGCCTGAAAAGATTTGGTGTTGTCATAGCAACAGGCTCAGCCCTGCTTCCCCTGAAGCCCATTCAGCTCTGAGCTGCCGGAACACGTTTTTAATTAAAGCGTATAAAAGTTGTTTTGTAAGGACTTCTCCTCATCTGATAGATTTCAAAATGGTTAATCAGGCTTCATCTCCTTTTGATGCTCACAAGAGCATGGGGCTACAGCATGCACAGAAACTCCTGCTGCTGCTAGTGAGGGAGTTATCTCTCAATCACACCTAATACCAGAAATGAGCAAGGCATCTAGTTATTTAGAGACACATAAACAGAGAATGCAAGTAGAAGTGGGGAGTCCATTTTTATGACTTTGGGTGGAAAAACTAAATTTCTTTGCTCTGGATACTATGGAACTCTTCCTTCTGGGTGCCTATTGCCCCTGGTTGATGTTCTGTTTAGCTTTTGAAAACAGCAAGGCCGTTTCCTTTGGAAGATACAGTCCAAAATCCCCCCAAAAAGTTTCAAAATTATTTGTATCAAATAATATTTAATCTAGCATGGGTATTCCAAGAAAAAATATTTGTTTATACCACTCATATAACCATTCCATTTTGCTTGAGAGATTAAAAAGATTCTGAATTCTAAATCCTGCATAAATTCACTATATACAACAACAGTTGGATTTTGTTCTTTAATCAGACACATGACTTAATAGAAAACAGTGTCTTTTGTTGATTCACTAGACATCTTAGTAGCTGACTTAAAACTTTTCCAGGCTTCTTCATCTTCCTTTCTCCTAAATCTTGGCAGATGATTTTGTTTCTCTAAAGAGAAAAAAAAGATGATTTCACCTGTAATTCCTTCCCTCCTCTGTCCCATATCCCAGCTTGAGATTTCAATTTCTATACCAATACATCCTTCCTTAGGTTTGGGAGGAGAACAGATCCTTCCTCCTTTCCAAGACAAACATATCAGCAAGTGTTCTTAACCCCACACTGTCGTCGGTGTTTTTCACTGCTTTGCTAGCATATTCAGTGTTTCTTTTTCCAATGGTAACTTCTCCTCAGCTATCACACATGTAATGGTCGCCTCTATTTTAGAGGGGGAAATCTTCCTTAAACTGGCTTCACTGCCAAACTTTTCAAATGAGAGTTCTTCAACCACAGTCTCTACTTCTCTATAGCCTTGCAGTCTGACTTATGACTCAAACTTCTTTCTTGAAGATGATCAATTTTTCCCTTAGTTCAATGATCTTTTTCACTTACTTTTTCCCGAGTTTCAAATAGTCTTAACTGTTCTGAATATTCTTAGCAATGTTAAACACTCTCCTGGGATGGATTCCTTGGTACTAGCACCCTACCTTTGACCACTTCTTTACCTCTGTAAGATCTTCTTTTTCTACATCAATCTCCACTATAAACTGAGGCTGTCTATTGGCCTCTAACATCTGGTAACTGGCTTGACACATATAGCTAGGCTTCTGTGTTTTTAGGAGCTGGACTGGCACTCACAGCTAGGCCCGGGTGTTCTCCTGTCAAACATAAACAATCTTACAGGACACCAACTTTAGGCAAGGCACTATAACCATGAAAAAATGAGACAAAAATAAGACCACTTTTTAATTTTGTCTAAGTATAGACAAAAACAAGGTTACGTGCAAATAACAAAAATACCATTCATCCATCCTACCAGTATGAGTATGTTTTCTCTTTACAAATTAAAGCTTTAGACTTGCTCCAGTCTATTCTCCTAAATAACATTTATTAAGATATCAAATCATAGAATCACCCCCATGTTTGACAGCATCCAATCCAAAGTCCCACTTTCTTAAGCCCTTCTTGCAATCACCTAACACAAGCCCCAGTCCTATAAAAAGTCCTTTCTACCTCTTTCTTAATGAAATGCCCCACAGTTCCCCATAGTATGTGGTCTCCCTTATTTGCAATGAGCAATAACTCTAACTTGTTCAACTACACATAGATCCCTGGTAGTCTTGGGCTAGAGAACATTGAAAGGCCCTTTGTTCCTTTGTTTCATGGCTTGAACTATCACGTATCAAGAAAAAAGTCCATCCCTGTCTTCTAACACAACCTCCTGTCTTATATCTAGACCTGCTTACAAGGTATTTCCATAAATACGTAGTATATTTAAATTAAAACAACAAGGTTTCTTCAGTAATCAGACTCCCCTCCTAACTTCTATTTCTCTCATTCTCTTAGTCACCCAGGCTTGGAAAGTCACAGCCATCACTGACTCCATTCATTTTACTATCAGCAATTAATTAATATATCCCCCACCACCCAATACCCAAATTTTCCTTTCTTGACATTCCAAAGTCACAATTTCAGTCCACGTTATCCTCCACTATCTGTTGAAATAGCCTCCTGACTCTCTGACCAATTCTTGTCTACACACCATTTCTAAGCAAATATTCCTGAAAAACAACTTTCAGCGGACCCAAACACATCCTAACCTTTTGAAGCCAGAGTTGTTGACAGCAGTAAAATTAGTAATTATATATGAATAAATAACATTATTTGCCCACTTTATAAAATAAAATGCCATTTTAGGCTACACAAATGAAATAGAGAAAGCAAGACTGCACTGGTCACTGCAGGATTGCATTTCATGTTGGGATCTATATTTTGAGAAATATGGAGAAAGTGAGGTACATTTAGAAGAGAAGATTCTGGATATGAATGAGAATTGACTCATGCCTTGTTTAGACGGTGGATGTTTGTCGACAGAATATAGAAAAAATCTGTTACAGTTGGAGGATATTATAGTTATTTTCAAGCATGTGTGAGAGGGATTAGAATTATTTATTGCATGGAATTGTAGATGGCAGAATTAGGGCTAGAGAGTAGAAATTAGAGGATTACAGATTACAGCTCAATACAAAGACATTTGTAATATGATTATAGACAAAGGAGGCTGCTTCAGGAAATAGTGAGCTTCTCAGCATTGAATGTTCAAATGTAGACTAGATGACCACTTGGATAACCATTTCTAAAGAGAAATTTGCCTGAGGGCTACGCAGTAGGGCTTACAGAGTCAATGCTTTCATCCACAAATTTGTGCTGTATTTAACAGAGTTAATAGATCTGTTTCTGTTGAACAAGATATACTATTTCATATATCCTATTATTTTTTAAACAGTCAATTATCATTTATCTTGTCTTACATATTTACCCTTTTTGGTGCTCTCATTCTTTCCTATACTATCATATTTCCATATGTGATCAATTTCCTTTGCCAATTAACACCCTTTAGAATTTCTTTAGTGCACATCTGATTGTGATATTATTCTCTCATTTGTTTTTTTGCTGGGTATTTAATTTTAGGTTGTTGAATTTTTCTTTTCAGCGCTATTTCATTCTATTGTGGTTTCTGTTATTTCTCTGAGAACACAGCTCTCAGTCTTATTGTTACTACTTTGAAAGTAATATCTTTTTTCTGAATATATATAAATTTAAGTCTTTGTCTGATAGTTCCAAAATCTGGGCCATCTCTGGGTCTGCTTCTGGTGACTACTTTATTGTTTTAAATGGGTCATTTTTTTTTTTTTTTTTTTTGCTTTTTAATGTATCTGGTAAGGTTTTTATTAAATGCCAGATATTGTGTGTAGAGACTGAGGTAACTTCTGTCAGGCCATTAGTGCAGGGAGTTGAGACCATTTAGTCTTTTTTTTTTTTTTTTCCTTCAGTGAACTGTGTTTCATTGTACGAAAGCCTTGAAATTACTTCAGTGGTAGACTGGACAGCCACTACATTGTATCTAGTTTGAGGTCTGGAGTGCTGGAGGATTTCTTTCAGTTTCCCTGCTCCCCACTCAGATTTCAGCAGGTTCTGCATGCCTGCAGCACAGAGGAAGTCTCTCTCCACATTCTTATTCCTCCCCCAGCAATAGACTGCTTTCACCTTTTAATTCCTAAAGACAGGAGATCCGTTTCTTAGTGCTACTCCCATCTCAGTCTTAGGCTGTCCCTGTGCACCTGAGTCTCAGGAGTAGGATTTTCTCAGTGTTCCTTCTTCTCCTCCATTGGCGGACAGTGTCTGCCTCCCACTCAGTGCAGGGTTTAGAGCAGGGGTTCAACATTTTTTTTGTTCCATGGACACCTTTGCCAGTCAGGTGAAATGAATACTACTGTAATTTATTTATTGCATACATTCATAAATGAAGGAAATGCTGGATTTCAGTTAGAGGTCAGAGAAAATAAAGATAATAAGTTGATTTTTTTCAATTCAAGACCCCTGGTTAAGAACCCCTGGTCTAGAGTACAGGCAGGTTCCATGCATTTTCTTCCAAACTCTACCTTGAATTTGTGTATGTGTCTTGGTTTCTTGCCCCTTCCCAAGTATCAACCAACCATTGTCTGGGACCAGGGGGTGGGATGATTCCTGCCCTTCCCCCAGTGGTACACAGCTTTTATTTCAGTCAAAAAAGTTTCAGGTCCGAAGTATGGGTAGATTTATTGCCTCTCCCCACTTGGTAGATGGATTTTGCTTCATACCAGTGGCGGGTCTAGGGTGCAGGAGGGCTTTAATGCCTGTTCCTAGCTTCAGTCAATCCCACTTTGTATTCATAAAGGGTCTGCAACATGAATCAACTTCTCCAGGTACTCTTGCTCTATCTTCAAACCTTGGCAGGCCTTGCACACCTGTGCCATTGAGGGCTACTCTCTCAGGTTCCTGCCCTGCTCTCAGTCTTTCTCATGAGTACCTGGCAGAGGCCCATGAAAAATGTTTAGAAGTATGTGTACACATCCCTTGTATTCTGGGACTACCAGGGATTCTGAACTATCCTGCTAGCCCACACATGGCCTTTAAGGTTTTGTTACAATTTCTTTTTGTTGTTAAAGTTTTAGTCATTTTTTTCCTAACTGCTTTATGGCTACCACCTCTTTCTCTCATGCTCTGCCAAAGATGAAACAGTTCATAGAAAGTGTCTTATTTCTCCTCAGAGGAGCTCATTCTTTGGGATTTCATTTATCTGCTTGTCTTGTGATTTCAGCTCTCTCATGAGCTCAAAAATTATGATCTTGTAGATAATCCGTGTTTTTTCTCCTTGTTAAAGTAGTATGATAGTCTTTTTGTGATTTTCTATATCCGAAGTGTAGTGATGATTTCTCTCTGGTTGCTTTTAAGATTTATCTATTTATCTTTGTTTTCAGCAGTTTTATTAAGATGTGCCTGGTTTTCTTTATATATCTTGTTTGCATTTTTAAAATTTTTTATTTTTATTGAACCTGGGACCTCACATGAGGGAAGCTGGCGCTCAACCACTGAGCCACACTGGCTCCCCTGAGTTGGTTTTTTCATTTGTTTGTTGTGTGTGTTTTTTAGGAGGCACGAGGAACTGAACCCAGGACCTTGCATGTGGTAAGCAGGTGCTCAACCAGTTGAGCCACATCCACTCCCTTGTTTGGATTTTTAGAGTCTCTTGAATTGGTGGCATGATATCTTTCATCAGTTTTGGAAAATTCTTGGTCAATATCTCTACAAATATTGACTTTAACCCCATTTTCTCTCTCCTGGGACTCCAGTTACACTTATGTTAGGCCATTTCACCATGTCCCATATGTCTTCTAAAATATTTTATACTTAGTCCATGCTTTTTTCTTTCTCCTCTTCAATTTGCTTATTTTCTGCTAGCCTATCTTTCAGTTCACTAATTCTCTTTTCTGCTGGGTCTAATCTACTAAACTATTTATTGAATTCTTAACTTTAGTTTGTATGTTTTTCAGTTCCACGTTTTCCATTTATTCTTTTTAAATATCAGTCTTCTTGAACATATTTGGTCATAATTATATTAAAGTCTGTGTCTGTTAACTCAAATATCTGAGGACACTTGTGGGTCTGTTCCTATTGTCTGGTTGTTGTTTTTTTCTCTTGGTTTTTGTCATTTAGTTTTATTTCCAGGCATGTCTGAAAATTTTTAATTGAATTCTGAAATTTGCATATAGAAAGTCATAGGGATTCTAGCTAATATTGTCTTCTTCTACAGAGAATTTAATTTCTTTTGATAACAGAGTTTGGGAAGATCACCTTGATATAATTGAGGCTGGTCTACTTACAATTTGCCCTTATTCCTATGACATAGCCCTTACAAGGCCTGAATCAAAAGCTTAGTCTCACCTCTTTTTGGTGTAAATTGCACTCCAATTTTTGTTACCCAGAAAATTCTCTCCTAGGCTTTTCATTTTCTTAGGAAGTGCTTTTTATTTGGTTTCTCTGTTTTTTGCCTTGGATCCAGCAGCTTAGAAATAAGAAAATGCCTTAAGGGAAAATTGCACATAGAATGTTGGCCTCAACTGTCTGCAGTTCTCTTTTTTCAGATCTTGGTCCCGCATACCATAGTGCTTAATTTACCCATGAACTCCATTACAGGTGTACCTCAAGAGATATTGTGGGTTAGGTACCAGATCACTGCAATAAAGCAAATATTGCAATAAAGCAAGTCATATGAATTTTTTGGTTTCCCAGTACATATAAAATTAATATTTATACTGTACTGAAATCTATTAAGTGTGAAATAACATTATGCCTAAAAAATAATGTACATACCTTAATTTAAAAATACTTTATCACAAAAAATGCTAATGACCACCTGAGCCTTCAGTGAGCTGCAATCTTTGTGCTACTGGAGGGTCTTGTCTCAATGTTGATGGCTGCCAGTGGTGGTTGCTGAAGGTTGGGGTGGCTGTTACAATTTCTTAAAATAAGACAATAATAAAATTTGCCACTTTAATTGACTCTTCCTTTCACAAAAGATTTCTCTGTAGCCTGTGATGATGTTTGATAGTATTTTACCCACAGTAGAACTTCTTTCGAAATTGGAGTCAATCCTCTCAACCTCACCCACTGATTTATCAACTAAGTTCATGTAATAGTCTAAATATTTTGTTGTCATTTCAACAATATTCACAGCATCTTCACCAGGAGTAGATTCTGTCTCAAGAAACCACTTTTTTTTTTGCTCATGCATAAGAAGCAACTCCTCCTCCATTCAAGCTTGATCATAAGATTGCAGCAATTCAGTCACATCTTTTGATTCCACTTCTAATTCTAGTTCTCTTTCTACTTCCACTACATCTGCAGTTACCTTCTCCACTAAAAATTGAACCCCTCAAGTCATCCATTAGTCTTGGAATCAACTTCTTCCAAACTCTTTTTAATGTTTATATTTTGACCTCCTCTCAGGAATCATTTATGTCTTTATTGGCATCTAGAATGGTGAATCCTTTCCAGAATGTTTTCAATTTACCTTGCCCAGATCCATCACAGGGATCACTATCTATAGCAGTTATAGCCCTGCAAAATGTATTTCTTAAAGAATAAGACTTGCAAGTTGAAATGACTACTTGATCCATGGGCTGCAGAATGGATGTTGTTTAGCAGGTGTAGCAGTTTGACAGTGTTTATGAATTCCAAAAATAGATATTGGATTGTGTTTGTAAACTGGTCTGTTTCTCTGGGCATATTAGATTGTGTTAGATTCAGAAGTTTCACTTTTACTTTACTAAATCAAGATTAGGGCTTTTATCTGACCACATCATTAGGGTGTGCAGGGTTGAGTCCCCAGCCCCTTGGTGGGGATAAAACAGACTCTCACACAGAAGCAAATACACAGAGAAGGAGAACAGAGAGAAGAAGAACACAGAGGAAGAGAGACAGATCATCAGACAGGATCCTGCAACCCTGGGAAGAGAGATGAGACTGATAGTCTGCAGCTGACCTTATGAAGAGACCAGAGCAGCTGAGCCCAGAAAGAAATGAGCCCTGGGAAGAGAGATGAGCCTTATGCTAGCCTACAGTAGATTGGAAGAAGTTGGGACCATGGAGCCTTAAGAGGAAAGAGGAAGGCTGAACCCTCACAGACATCGCCTGCCATCTTGTGTCAACACATGGCAACAGACTTTGGGTGGGAAAGTACCTCTTATGATACCTTGAGTTGGACTCTTTAGAGCCTGGTAACTGTAAGCTTCCAGGCCAGATAAATACTCTTTATAAAATTCAACAGAGTTCTGGAACTTTGCATCAGCACTCCTTTGGCTGACTAATACACCATGAATGAAAACAATATTCATCTCATTGTACAGCTCCATTAGAGCTCTTGGGTGACCAGGTGCATTGTCAATGAGCAGTAATATTTTGAAAGGAATCTTTTTTTTCTGAGAAGTAGGTATCAATCATGGGCTTCAAATATTCAGTAAAACAGGTGGTAAACAGATATGTTGTCATCCAGGCTTTTTTGTCACCCAGAGTAGATTTAGCATAATTCTTAAGGGTCCTAGGAATTTCAGAATGGTAAATGAGTATTGGCTTCTCCTTAAAGTCACCAGCTGCGTTAGCCCCTAACAAGAGAGTCACTCTCTCCTTTGGAGATTTGAAATCAGGTATTGACTTTTCCTTTCTCACTAGGAAAGTCCTAGATGGCATATTCTTCCAATATAAGGCTGTTTCACCTACATTGAAAATCTATTGTTTAGTGTAGCCACCTTCATCAATTATCTTAGCTGATCTTTTGGCTAACTTGCTGCAGCTTCTACATCAGCACTTGCTGCTTCACCTTGCATTCTATGTTATAGAGATGGCTTCTTTCCTTAAACCTCATGGACCAACCTCTACTAAGCTTCAAATTTTTCTTCTACAGCTTTCTCATCTCTCTCAGCTTGCATATAATTGAAGAGTTAGTTGCTCTGGATTAGGCCTTGGCTTAAGGTAATGTTATGGTTGGTTTGATCTCCTATCCAGACCATTAATGCTTTCTCCATATCAGCAGTAAGGCTGCTTTGCTCTCTTATCATTCGCATGTTTACTCAAGTAGCACTTTAAAAAAATTTTTTTTAAAGATTTACTTATTTATCCCCCCCTTGCTGCCTGTGTTTTACTGTGTCCATTCGCTGTGTGTTTCTTCCGTGTCTGCTTATCTCCCCCCTGCCGTGAGGTCCTGCTGCATCCATCCACCGCGCCGCGCAGCCAGCCTGCTCTCACAAGGAGGCCCCGGGAAGCGAACCCGGGGCCTCCCGCATGGTAAACAGGGGCTCTATCGATTGAGCCACACCCGCTTCCTGCTGTGAGGTCTTGCTGCATCAGCCCACTGCGCCACGCAGGCCGGCCGGCCTGCCCTCACAAGGAGGCCCCGGGAAGCGAACCCGGGGCCTCCCATATGGCAAACGGGAGCTCCATCCATTGAGCCACAGCCGCTTCCCACAAGTAGCACTTTTAATTTCCTTTAAGAACTTTTCCTTTGCCTTCACAGTTTGGCTGTTTGGCCCAAGAGGCCTAGCTTTTGACCTTTCTTGGCTTTTGACATTACTTCCTCACTAAGCTTAATCATTTCTAGCATTTGATTTAAAGCAAAAGACATTCAACTTTTCCTTTCACTTGAGCACTTAGAGTCCATTTTATGGTTATTAATTGGCCTAATTTCAATATTATTGTCTCTCAGGGAATGGAAGTCCCAGGAGAGGAAGAGAGATGAGGTACAGCCAGTCTGTGGAGCAGTCAGAACATACACAACATTTATTAAGTTCCCTGTGTTATATGGGCCCAGCTCAAGTCACCTCAAAACAATTTCCATAGTAACAGCAAAGATCACTGGTCACAGATCATCATAACAGATATAATAATAATGAAAAAGTTTGAAATATTGCAAGAATTACCAAAATGTGGCACAGAGACATGAAGTGAGCACTTGCTGTTGGAAAAATGGTGCGGATAGGCTTGCTCAGTGAAGGGTTGCTACAAACCTTCAATTTATAAAAAACGCAGTATCTGCAAGCACAATAAAACGAGGTATGCTGGTATTGTTTCCCCAGTTCAGTAAAACTGCCACAAACTGGAGGATGGTGCTTTTGTTATGCCTCTATGTCCTAAGCCTTCAAGCAACACATCCCCCAAGGGGAAAACACAGAATGCAGAGCTCACCTCAAAATGTTTTTCTTCTCTGTAGGATCTTGCCCCTCAGATCCTGGTTACGCTGGTTGTTCTTCAGTGCCTTCAGATTTTGTTTTGTTTTGCTTTGTGTTTGTCCAAGTTTTATAATTATTCTCAGTGAGTGAGTTAAACTGATCCTAGCCACTCTGTCATATCCAGAAGCAGAAGAGGTTTCATTATTATGTTCCAAACCTGAGTCTCTACCTGTCAAGTCTTGGTGATTGTTATGAAATCCTCTTAATTACCTTGTGTTCAAACCTCAAATTCACTTTCTTTCCCATATTTTATGGGTTGATATATATATTTCATGTCACAATTATGGTAACATTTATTTAAAATTTTTTTATTCTGGCAACATATGTGCAACCTAAAATTCCTCCTTCTAATCACATTCAAATATACAATGCAGTACTGTTAATTGCATTCTCAATGTTGTGCTACCATCAACATAACCCATTGCCCAAATTTTTCCATCATCCCAAACAGAAACTCTGTACCAATTAAGCATTAGTTCCCTATTCTCTACCCGCTCCCTGGCTGCTGGTAACCTATGTTCTAGTTCAGGGGTTCTTAACAAGGGGTCTGTGAGCTTGAATTGAAATTTAAAAAACATTATTCTTGTGGGGACATGTTGTTGCGAGTGTGATATATTTATTAAATAACACACAGAATAGTGTGGACTTAGTAAGGCATCAGTGGTTTTCACCTGACTGGCAAAGGGGTCCGTGGAACAAAAAAGGTTAAGAACCCCTATAATCTAATTTCTGACTCTATGAATTTGTATATTCTAATTAGTAAGTGAGATCATACAGTATTTTCTTTTTTTGTCTGGCTTATTTCACTCAACATGTTGTTTTCAAGGTTCAACCATGTTGTCACTTTATTAAAACTTCATTCCTTTTATAGCTGAATAATATTCCATTGTACGTATATACCACATTTGGTTTCTCCATTAATCTGTTGTTGAACATTTGGGTTGTTTCCATCTTTGGGCAATCATGAATAATGCTGCTATGAACATTGGTGAGCAAATATCTGTTTAAGTCCTTGCTTCTAACTCTTTTGGGTATATATTTAGAAATGGGATTGTTAGGTCATATGGTAATTCTATAGCATTTATTTTTTAATAAGCTTTGATTGAAAAGATCACTTGGTTATATATTGTGATTCTAAAAGAGTAGAGATCTGGGTACTATTTGTTTTAGTATGTTTGTCTTAAACTGAATGTGAAGGCAGAAAACCACAGATTAACATCATTATGAACAAACTCTCACACGTAGAATATGAATCAGATTACGGGATTTCTATTGGACTTTACAGAGTTTGGATTAGATAATGTTCTTATAATGTTCTTGCCTCGCAAGTTGTACAAATACATATTTGATTCAAATTAATATAGTAGTTGGGGCAATATATAGAAAATAATTGTGTGATAAATGAATCTAAGTTAATCAGAAAACTCTCCTGCAAACAGATTTTAAGCTGGGTTCTAGATAGCTGGCATAGATAGCAAGCTCTGTTGGTGAAAGTGAAGAGGTACACTGTTCTAGAGGACATTTTGGTAGCAATAGTAAGAAGATGGAAGGTTAAGAAAGAAGTAGAAGTGTGTTAGTTTTAAATAGTTTTATAATGTCTACTGAAGCAAGCAACGGAAGGTAAGAAATATGAAAAGAAATAGAATCTGAGTCTATGTTCAAAGCTAACACATATAGGATGGATTGAAACAGGGAAGTGACTGGAGTTAAGTGAACTTTTTAAGAAGGAAGTTGTAGTATGGTCAACAGCTAAGTAAGATGGTAATAGGTGTAAAGTGGAAAGATTTGAATTAATGCTTTAACTTCCAGAATCTCTCAGTGGAATTGATGGAGCTGAGGATAAATACAAGGAAGTTGAATATATTTTTTTCAAGTAACATTTTAAACTGAAAAAGTGATACAATTAGAATCTTCAGGTGCTAAAGCTCTTGTTGGAAGGAGTCATGTTACTGAGATGGTACAAATGGTATGAAATTTATTCACTAACACTCAAAAAAAAAAATTCTTTACCATTATTAGCACTTAATTGGGCTAGACAATGTGCAATCCATTGTTAAATCTCTTCAGGGCCTGCAAAAAAAGTGAGGAGGCAATTTCCTGGAAAAAATAGTCTAGATTCAGTCTCCATTTAACATCTCTCATCCATCTCTTACTTCACTGCAATCTGGTTTCTGTCTCTCATTCAGTAGCAATCACTCTCATTAAGGTCACCAAAGGCTCCTTAATTGACAATACCAATGGCACTTAGTGCAAATACTATCTCCTCTGGCAAGCCATCTATAATGTTATAGATAATACATGGTGCCTTTTCACCTGTCCTGCCAAAGTACTTTGAATTTACCACACTATATTATACTATTATGGTAGCTACCACACTGTATTATAATTGTTTACGGCTATGACATTTCCTCTGGACTGTGATTTTCATGAGGACAGAGACCGTGATTAGTCATCTTTGTATCCCCAGCACCCTGGTATGGTGTTGCCTGACTTATTGATTAAAAATAAACTCACAAATACACACCAACCTCTATTATCTCTTTCAATCCTCTCTTCAAGATATACTCTTACAAAAAATACTGAAAACTTCCAAATATAATCAGAATATAAAATGTCCTCTGATGACTTCCTAATATACCCAGAATATTAACATTTCCTCTTAAAACACTACTTTTGCTTATTTGTAAACCACTGAATGATTAATACATTAAAACAGCTTATACATTTTAGAATTGGTCCTCATTTATTGCTCCAGTTATTGATATTCTTATGATTCTACCATATTGCGATTTCATTGGGAGAGGACTATTTTGATTTAACTTAAATATTTTTGAGTATCTCCTTTGCTCAATATGTTCTAGTTAGCAGGAGATTCAAAGATAAATAAGAACCAATCAGTAATCAGTAAAAATAAATGCCTTCTATGAATGAGTGTTTTATTCATAATTTTTAATTTTATAAATTTTATCTAACATGTTTTTATATAGTAACATAGCTCATGGTCAATAAAGATAACATTAAAAGACCAAACTTTTCACTTTTTCATTTTTCACTTTTGTCTACATTGTTATAAACACACACATATACACACACTTAATCTCTTCTAATCCAATTTTGCAAACACTTTGTGATTTATCAACATCAATACATTTGGCAGTTTGGAGTTATTTTTGTTTTTTTCTCGCCTTTTAGCTCCCATGAATGAATGATATAACTAAATAGGCATCTATATATGCCATGAAGATAATCATCCAAAATCATCCACAGAAAAGATTGGAGGCAGCATTTAGTGAGGTAACAGAGGTATAGGGCTGTTATCACTTAAGGAAGTTTATATCAAATTAGTATCTAAAGCAGTGCCAAGTCCAAGAGAACCCAGGATTCTCACCATGATTCCTAGAGTCTGAGAGATAAATTAAAGTATTCCAAAGGTCAGATCATTATTTCAGCCATATGAGTTTATAATTTCCAAGAAGAAATAAGATACATATTATAAATTTAAGTAACAATGACAGTATATAATCAAGTTCTAACAAGTGGTAGAGACTGAGCCTTACAGATTGTCATACAGGGTTGTTTGGCGGGGGGCTGAAACGAATAAATGTACTTGGGGCTGAGGTGGAGAACAATGATACCCTGATTTGGTATTACTTGTGATATAATGAATCATTACATCCATATTTTTAAACGTCTACCAAACTTTCTGTATTATTGTTTAAATGCTTTGACCAAAGGAAACTGTAAAAGTTTTAAGTTTTATCTTTCTTTTTTTTTTGCTAAGAAACTTTAAATTTAAAAATACTGAATATTATATGGCTTTTTATCCTGTTTGGCTTTTCTAATTTGGGCTCCAGGAGTATTTGTATACTTATATAAGCATTTATTTAATTTTTAGCAACTTGGACAGAGCTCTTTTAAGAATTTTGTTTGTCTGTTTTTCATTTATTATTATTATTGAAATATTGAAAATGCTCTAATGATTGAAATGATGAATGCACAACTATGTGATTATACCAAATAAAATTGATTGTTCATTTTGAAAAAAAAATAATAAATAAAAATACTGAAGATAGTTATTTTGCAGAGAAGGTTGAGTGCAAGGTGCATTTTAAAATCATGTCCATATTTTTAAGAATAAATATATTGCTAAACTTATATTGAGTTTAAATTGTGATTTTCCTTAAAGTAACAACAACAACAAAAAACAATAAAGGGGGAGTGGTTGTAGCTCAAGTGGTTGAGTGCCTGCTTCCCATGTACGAAGTCTGGGGTTTGATCCCTGGTACCTCCTAAAAACAAAACAAACAAACGGAAAAATCACATCTCATTGGAGAGCTGATGTATCTCAGTGGTTGAGCACCTGCTTCCCACTTATGAGGCCCTGGGTTCATTCCCTGGTACATCCAAAAAAAACAAAACAAAGAAAAAAATAAAGGAAAACCATTTGACTGTTGATAAGCTTGTTGGTAGATGGTATTAAAGACATTTTAAGCATTCATACAAGGAGTAATTTTTTAAATGTCATATTAAAATTTCTTTTTGAAATATTTTCTTTAATGCTTATAAACTGTTATCATAGGATAGCAGCAATGGAGATTTTGCTTTTGTTCTTGAAAAGGGGCACTGGGGCATCTACGGGTTTAGAGACATAGGAAGTATTACAAAGACTACAAACAGACTGAAAGAAAAAAAGAGGTAAAAAATTGGTCTTTCAAGATAGCACCTCACCATGATTCCTAATGTAAGTTTTCTGACATCTAAATTATTCTTTACTTTTCATAAAGTGTGCACTATAGTTATGTGACAATATTTGCTAGTAAGAGCACCTTATAGTTAATGTTTTAGAAAATTAAATATTTAGGAAATAAAAATTCTTCATAGTATACCATTTGTTAAAACAGAAAAATGGACATTTAAAATGTGTAAGTATAAACTGACTATGTTTTATTGAATTTTAAAGAAATCAGAATTAATATTTTACATAAAACCACTTATTATTAAAAAGCAAAGTATAATTGTTTGCCACAATT
Organism: Cabassous unicinctus; assembly: GCA_029593785.1. Taxonomy (NCBI): domain Eukaryota; kingdom Metazoa; phylum Chordata; class Mammalia; order Cingulata; family Chlamyphoridae; genus Cabassous; species Cabassous unicinctus. The sequence goes on from JAQZBX010021696.1 coordinate 31,481, forward strand.
ATTTTAATGCACTTTTCTTCTACGATAAACTTTTAAACTCAGGAAGGCAGAGTTTGGGATTGGAAGAGTTAAAAAAACATGAAGCAACAGTAACTCCATTTAGATAAGGGGATAGAGGGGTGGAGCAAGGGAACAATACACTAAAGTGCTTTTCTTTCACAGATCTTGGTTCAAATTAAGGTTAAATTCCAAAGGAGGATGTGTTTTTCCCCATATAGAGTCTTAAAGGACATGCCTTTGTCTCCAACTTCCCAGAGAAGATATATGTTAACACAAACAAAGTATTTCATAATAAATTTAACTTTCATAGAGTGACTAATGCCCTGTGGAGATAAGGCAGACTCTCAGTCACCTGTGTTTAATCCAAGCTGAAGAAATTGTGCCAAGGGCTCACTCACAAAACTTTATTCCTTTGGAGATGGTGGCAGTAACTTGGGGTAGAAAGGGTCTTGGTTTTAAAAGTCTCGTTGGAATGACTCTCCCTTCCTCACTGTGAACACAGTTTAGCATTTATGTACTTTGGAAGGACAAAGAGGTGAGGTAAGCCTGCCAAAATGTGAACCTGTGTTTCTGGGAACCTGTTAGTAGGTCAACTGTTACAAATATGAGGAGAAACTGCAAAGGAGCAGAGGGTACTAGAAATTTGGGTTTGGTCTACAAATAGCTTTACTAAAACTGGTATACTGTTCTTCTTGTAGCTCTTAGGTGAGGTGACAA
>JAQZBX010021697.1:0-32093 GCA_029593785.1 Cabassous unicinctus
CAATAGTAGTTATTGCCGTTATTTCACATACAAGGCAATCTCAGTAACTACACGGGAAATCCTACAGCTGCAAGTGTAACTTTTCATACAATGTGTGGGTGCACAATTTTTGGCTTCTTTATGAATTTATTTGCCATATACAAGACTCTTAAGTTCCAAAATTATTGAATCTAATGCTGTTCCCTTTATTTTTTTTTAAGGTCGAAATGTAAATATTTTTCAAGTGAACAGAGTTTCAATTTAAAAATCTAGAAACAAAAATTTTGAGGTTTATTAGCAAAGCGATAAACTTATTTTAACCGTGTTAGAGGGGTAACAAAGACATTTGAGGGAAGCAATGTGTGCACCTTTTGTGCCGTAGGTTCATTATGTCAGTTAACAGAGCTCATCGGCCCAGTGAAGACACGGCCAGGTACCACCCAGGTGTTGTATCATATTCTTCTACAGGATCATCTGGTAATACTGTTGCCTTTATGAAAAGAAAAAAGAACTTTGCTAGAAAGAGTATGTGACTATAAAATGAGTTGTATTTGCATTTGTTTATTGACATGATAATTTGAATTATTGTCCCCTCCCAATGTCATGATTTTAGACAAGGAACTGAAAAAAATTATAACTCTCCATATTTGCAATCATAGAATGTAAAACTGGCTTTCAGAGACGATCTCAGAATGCTTATTTTATAGATAAAGAAAATGAAGTCCAGTAGATTATCTCACTCCCTTGGGTCGACAAAATTAGTGCCAGCTGTGCACTGTGGCCTGGCTGTGTGACTCCCAGGGATAGGGCTTTTCTTAAACCTCCCAGTTAATCCGCTTTGACAGCCTGCTTGCTTCAGTGATGTGCTGACGGCATGCCGGTGTTTGTGAAGGTGTGTCTTATTTGGGAAAACATGAAAGGGTTTAAGTTACTTAATCATAGCTGAAAATCAAAGCCAAAGATAACACGGAGGAAGAACTGCCTGACTTTGTTAGGTTTTCATAGGTGTGTGCCTATTTGTGTAATAAGATATAACATCCAGCTACATGGTTCATGATTAATTAAAGCAGTATTAAATATCAAAATTTTAAAATCCAGGCACAGACATTCCTTTTTAGTGAAAAGGATTTTTTTATGTTTGTCTGACGTGTAAAGAAATCTTATGAGTTATGCTTAAAGAAATGCCAATAAATTTAAAATGTTGTGAAACCAGTGTGCTCAGGCTGAGCATATATGTATCTATGTTGAAAATGGAAACTCACTGATAATGTTGTTTTTGTTTTGTTGACAGGGTGAACAATTGTGTTGGATTTTCAAATTATAAATTTTTCCTCCTTTTCTTGGCTTATTCTCTACTCTATTGCATATTTATTGCTGCTACAGATTTACAGTATTTTATCAAATTTTGGACAGTAAGTCATCATCTTGTGACTTTTTTGACATGCAGAAATACATAATATTGCAGACATTGATTATATAAAATTAATTTATAAGCAAAGTATAAGAAAAATCTTTTGTATTTAAAAATAAGTGTTTTCTTTATGTGTAAAAAAGATTATTTTTTAAACTATTACACCTATAATGTCCTGAATTTTTATCAGGTATTTCTTGATTAGGCTTTAGGGTTCTCATTTGCTTCCTGCATTATATATCTTAAACGTAGGCAAAAGATAATTAAAATTGAATATTTTAAATAAACAAATATACTCCTTGCAAACCCCAAATGAGAGCAAAAAACAGTTTATCCCCTGCCAGGATTGCTTATTATTTCATTAAGTTATCCTTTATTATGGTAAGACTTTCTGAACTTCTGGATCATTTATGTGAGATGTGAACCAAATTCCATACCAGGATTCTATTTAGTGCCTCCTGTGTGCCAGCCGGATTGCTAAGCAATCTAGGTAAAAGACGTGCTCCTGACATAAAGACGCTCCCAGCGTCCAGCTGGATGAGCCCCAGTGCGTGTCTGAGAGAGTATCCCCTCCCGGCTCCTCACACACGCATTTGGGGAGGAAAGCCCGAGTTTTCAGCGCCCTGGCCCTGCTGTCAAAAGCTGTTGAAGCGCTCTGACGCGGGTGCACCTGACAGGTACTGCGGGCCCTGAGCAGTGCGGTCGTCGTCCCAAGGGGCTGCTCCTGGCCTCCCGGCCCTGCCTTCCAGAGGGTGCCTGGGGGCACGTGGACACGAGCAGCGCGCCAGGCGCGGAGCTGGGCGGCCGCGGCTGTTGTAGGTTTTTTGCGGCAGGTGGTGTCTCCAGGCTTGCTCTTTCCTGTAGCGCTGCTATCTAAGATGGCGTGAGCGTTACTGTGGATGTGTCCTGCGTGGTCTTGTAGTTGATGGCGGTGTTTGTGGTACCGTAAAATTCACCGAGAAGAGCTGCCTGATTTGGGCGATCAGCCTCCATTTTCTGGCTTTATAATAGGACTAAACGAGTGACTCTGTAGCCTATTAAAAAGTATTCGGGTAGCAAATTTGAAACTATTTCATAGCTTATCTTGCTCCCTGCTACTAAAGGTTACATACATTCTACCAGAAGTTTTCTGTCTTGATTGTGTAAAGCAAAACCATAAATTTCCCGGATTTTAATATATTTTCTACAAATATATATTCATATCCCAGTAAACATTTATTTTAATCTGGTGAAATATATGTAAATATACACACACATATCCTCAGAGTTCTCCATAACGAAACTTAAGAAAAATTCTAAGAAAAAAACACAACCTTGCCAATTTACTTACTAAAGTAGGGAGAATTCTCATCCTTTTGACAAAACATTTTATTTTCTTCCTTTCTTTGTAGAATGGCCTACCTGATACTCAAGCCAAGTTCCATATTATGTTTTTATTCTTTGCCGCAGCTATGTTTTCTGTCAGCTTGTCTTCTCTGTTTGGCTATCACTGTTGGCTAGTCAGCAAAAATAAGTCTACATTAGGTGAGTACCCAAATTCTGCAGTTCACAGAACTTTGCGGGCACAGGAAATAGCCGTCAGACGTTGCCACGTGATTAAATGCCAGCACGTGACGGGGTAAGGCGCAGTCTCACCCCCCGCACTTTCCTGTGCCCTGCGGCACAGTGGCATACAGAGTTCTCCATTGTTTATGTTTACTGAATGTCCATTATGTGTAAAGCATTGTGTATAACGAGGGGGAAGCAAGGGCAGAACCATCCTGTGGAGGCAGAGATGACTTAAAAACCAAATATAAGAGCAGTGTTACAGAACGCAAAGTGCTCTGAAAGAAACAAAGAGGATGCTGAGGAAAGAATGAAGCCCTGGGGGTGGTGGTAGGAAACATCTCACAGAAACAAACACCGTTTAACAAACACCTGCAGTGTGAAAACAAGGCAGCCGTGGAAGGAGCCAGAAAATCCACTCAGAGAAGACAGTGTGTTCACAGCCCTGCAGGTATGGGATACAGGGAGATTTATAGCTGTAAATGCATGCATTAGAAAAGAAGAAAGATCTCAAATCAATAGCCTAACTTTATACCTTAAGGAACTAGAAAAAGAAGAGAAAACTAAACCCAATGCCAGCAGAAAGAAGGAAATAAAGATTTGAGTGGAGATAAATAAAATAGAGAATAAAAAACAAAGGATAAAATCAACAAAACCAATAGTTGCTTCTTTGAAAGATTCACAAAATTGACAAACTGTTAGCTAGATGGATTGAGAAAAAAATAGAGAAGACTCAGATGACTAAAGTTAGAAATGAAAGTGGGAAACATTACCATGGACCTTATAGAAATAAAAAGAATTCTGAGAGAATGCTATGACCAATTATATGCCAGGAAAATAGATAACTAGATGAAATGGACAAATTCCTAGAAACATACAAATTACCAAAACTAATTAAGGAAGAAATGGAAAATCTGAACAAATCTGTAATAAGTAAAGAAATAAAAACCATAATAAAAAACCTTCTAAACCAGAAAAGCCCAGGACTAGCTGGCTTCACTGGTTTGAATTCTACAGACCATTTGGCAAAATATCATTCTCAAACTTTTCCTAAAAACTGAACAAAGGGAATGCTTCCTAACCATTGCATGGGGCCAGCATTACTGTGATGTCAAAGTCAGACCACGATATCACAAGAAATGAAAACTACAGACAAAACCCCTTATGACTATAGATGCAAATATCCTCAACAAAATACTAGCAAATTAAACTCAGCAGCATATTAAAATATATACCATGAGCAAGTGGAATATATCACAGGCATGCAAGCATAGTTCAACATGCAAAAACCATGTAATATACAACATTAACAGAATAAGGGGAAAATCCACATGAGTATCCAAATTGATACAGAAAAAGCATGTGACAAAATCCAAAATCCTTTCTTGATAAAAACCATCAGAAAACTAGGAATAGCAAGTAATTTCCTCAGAATGATTTATGAAAAGCCCCCAGCTAACATCATACTCAGTGGTGAAAGGTTGACAGTGTTCCACCTAAAATAAGAACAAGACAAGGAGGCCTGCTTTCACCACTTTTATTCAACATTTTATTGGAAGTTCTAGCCAGAGCAGGAAAAAGGAATTATAGGCCTCCAAATTAGAAAGGAAGAAGTCAAAACTATCCCTATTTGCAAATTATATGATCTTATATAGAGAAAATCCCAAAGAATCCATAGGAAATACTATTAGAGCTAATAAGTGAAATCGGCAAAGTTGCAGGATGCAAGGCCAACATGCAAAAATCAATTGTATTTCTACACAATAGAAATGAACAATCTCAAAAGGAAATTAAGGAAATAATTCCATTTAAAATAGCATTAAAGTAATAAATATCTAGGAATAAATTTAACCAAAGTGGTGAAAGATTTGTACACTAAAAACTACAAAGTATTGCTGAAAGAAATCAGTGAAAACCTAAGTAGATGGGTTGGAAGACTTACTGTCGTTAGGATGACAATGCAGCTCAGAACCATCTACAGATTCAATGTAATCCCTATAAAAATTCCAATGGCTTTTTTTTTTTTTTTTTTCAAAATGGAAAAGTTGATTCCCAAATTCATTGTAAATAGGACCTTTTTAAGATGTTATTTTTTTTAAAGTGTGGCCAACTGAATCAGGCTGCACTTTCATCTGTATTAATGGCCTCCTTAATAAGCAGAATAGAATTCAGTTATAGAGAAAAACAGCCATAGGGAAAGAAATGGAAGTCAGCAGCACCTGGAAGAAAGGAGAAGATGCTGCCATGTGCATTTCCCATATGACAGAAAGGCCAAGGACTCAGGATCCCTGGTGGCTACACCCAGGATGCCATAGACTTCAGGAAGAAAGCTTCACCTTGCTGATGCCTGGATAGTAGACCTTTCCTAACCTCAAAAGTGTAAGCCAATAAATTCCTGTTTTTTAGCCACCCACTGCATGGTATTTATTTTAGCTGCTGGGAAACTAACACAAAGAGCTAAGACTATAAAACTCTTAAAAGGAACCGTAAAGGTATGTCTTCATGACTTGGATTTGGTGATAGAGTCTTGTATATGACACCAAATCATAAGTAACAAAAGAATATTATATAAATGGTACTTCATCAAAATTAAAAATTTTGTGCATCAATGGACTTCATCATGAAAGTAAAATGACAACATAAAGAATGGGAGAAAATATTTGGAAACCAAATATTTGATAAGAATGTAATAGCCAGAATATATTTTTAAAAATTCTATAATTCAACAACAAAAAGACAACCCAATTTCAAAATGGGCAAAAGGCTTGAATAGACATATCTCCAAAAAGATATACAAATGGCCAGAAAGCACATGAAAAGATGCTCAACATCATTAGCCATTAGGGAAATGCAGATCAAAATCACAATAAGATACCCTTTCAGACCCACTAGGATTGCTATTATTTTTAAAAATGGAAAGTAAGTGTAGGCATAAATATGAAGAAATTAGAACTACTGTGCATTACTGATAAGAGCGTAAAATGGCTCAGCCACTGTGGAAAACAGTTTGGCAGTTTTTAAAAAAAGTAAACATAGAATTAGCATATGACCTAGAAATTCAACTTTTAGGTATATACCCAAAAGGATTGAAAGCAGGAAATCAACCAGATGCTTGCACACCAATGTTCATAGAAGCATGACTCACAATATCCAACAGGTGGAAACAGTCCAAGTGTCCCACACAGATGAATGGATAAACCAAATGTGGCATATACATAGATGGAATATTATTCAGCCCCAAAAAGGAACGAAGTCCTGATACACGTGACAACATGAATGAACCTTGAAAATGTATTAAATGAATAAAAAAAGGACATATATTGTATGAGTCCACTTACGTGAAATATCTAGAATAGGCAAATTCACAGAGACAAAAAGTAGCTTAGAGGTTACCAGGAGCCAGGGAAGTGGGGAGTTTTTGCTTAATAGGTACAGAGTTTCTGTTTGGGGTGACTGAGGAGTTTTGGTAATGGATGGTGGTGGTGGAGGGAACACAACATTGTGAATGTAATAGATGCCAATGAAGCATACACCTAAAAATGGTTAAAATGGGGCAGGCAAAAAATAAGTGTTGGTGAGGATGGGAAAAAATCGAAACCCTCGTAGTTTGCTGGTGGCAATGTAAAATGGCATAGCTGTGGTGGAAAACAGTTTGGCATTTCCTCAAAAAGTTGAATATTGAATGACCATATGACCCAGAAATTCCAACCCTAGGTATATACCCGAAAGAATTGAAAACAGTTACTCAAACCAATATTTGTACACAAAGTTCATAGCAGCACTATTCACAAGAGCCAAAAGATGGAAACAACTCAATGTTCATCAACAGATAAATGGATAGACGAAATGTGGTCTACTCGTACAATGGAATATTATTCAGCTGTAAAAAGGAATGGAGTTCTGATACATGCTACATTATGGATGGACCTCAAAACCCTTGTGCTAACTGAGAGGCCAGACACCAAAGGCCACATATTGTATGATTAATTTGTGTGAAATATCCAGAACAGATACACCCATAGAGATGGATACAGGCTGGTGGTTGCCAGGGGCTGGGAAGGGGGGAAATGGGGAGTGGGCTTCTTTTGAGGTGATGAAAATATTTTGGAACTTGATTTGGAGGTGGTTGCATAACATTAAGAATGTATTAAATGCTATCGAATTGTACACTTGAGAATGGCTAATTTCACGTAATTTGAATTTTACCTTAATAAAAACACATTTCATTGACCATCTACTACAATTAATCCTTTAGTCCTATAGGAAAAGAGCTAGGAATGTTTGAGAAACTTTCCATGTGGCTGGAGCATAGCAAGCTAAGGATAAAAATATATAATCACGTTGGTGCAGGGACTAGACCATGGAGAGCCCCCCAGGCTAAGGTTAGGGGTTTGGAATTGCAACCAGAACTTGTAAGTCCTTATGACCTCAAGCTGTGAGATTCCATTACTCTAATAGTCAGTAAGGATTAATTGTAGTAGGTGGTCAATGAAATGTTAATTTTTAATATTCACTTGAAATTTCATTATAGCAAGTATTATTAGGGTGAAAGATAATAAAACAATTAAGTAATTTCTAGGGAAGCAGATGTGGCTCAACTGATTGGGCTCCCATCTACCATGTAGGAGGCCCCGGGTTCGTTTCCTGGGGCCTCCTGGTGAAGGCAAGCTGGCCCATGCCACGGAGAGCTGATGGCCAGCGCTGCGGAGAGCTGACCAGCAAGATGACGCAACAAAGCGAGACGCAGAGGAGAGACAGTGAGAGATGCAGCAGACTGGGGAGATGAGGTGGCTGGGGCGATTGAGTGCCTCTCTCCCACACCGATCGGTTCCCAGTGCCTCCTAAAGAAAAAAAAGCAGACACGAAAAGCACACGGTGAATGGACACAGAGAGCAGACAGCGAGTGCAAGACAGCAAGGGGAGGAATAAGTAAATAAATAAAAACTTATAATAATTTCTAAGCAAGGTATCTTATCTTGAATTATATGTAGGGCAATTAAATCATAATTAATGAAAAGTAAATGAAATGGGGAAGCAGGGGTAGCTCAGTGGTTGAGCACCTGCTCCCCATGTATGCGGTCCTGGGTTCAATCCCTGGTACCTCCTGAAAAAAAAAAAAGTAAATGAATTGTTTCTAGAAGTTTTATTTTATTTTATTTTTATTGTGATAACGCATATACAGCATTTCTCATTTTAAGCACTTCAAGCATGCAATTCAATGCCATAATTACATTTACAATGTTGTGCTACCATCACCACCATCCATTACCAAACTCTTCCATCACCCCAGACAGGAACTCTGCACTCACTAAGTATTGACTACCCATTTCCCCTCACCCCTGCCCACGGTGAAGTGTAATCTACTTTCTATCACTAAGAATTTTCATATTCTAGTCATTCCATATAAGGGAAATCATACATCTGTCCCTTTGTGCCTGGCTCATTTCACTCAACATGATGTTCATTCCCTTTTATGGTTGAGTAATATTCCGTTGTACGTATATGCCGCATTCTGTTTATCCATTCGTTCGCTGATGGGCACTTGCGTTATTTCCACCTGTGGCCCATTGTGAGCACTGCTGCTATGAACACTGGTATACAAATTCTATTTGATTCCCTCCTTTCAGTTTTTTTGGGGATATCCTTAGATGTGGGATTGCCAGGTCATATGATAATTCTAAGTTTAACTTTTTGAAGAATTGCCAAACTGTTTCCAAAGTGGCTGCACCATTTTATATTCCCACCAACAATGCACAAGTGTTCCTATTTCTCCAAATCCATGCCAACACTTGCTATTTTCTATTTTGTTTTTTTTTAAATATTAGCCATCTAATGGGGTTTCTAGAAGTTTTTAACTTCTATAAATTTCTATATTAAACTTGTAGCAATGAAAGAACTTTTTTGGACAAAATGGTTCTACAATTATTAAAATGTTTTACAAAAAGCTGTATATATATTCTAGGGTGGCAAATGCTAAGAATCTTCAGAAGCACTACTTTCTTCATAGTGCCTTGACTCTCCTAGTTAGATTTAATTTTTCTGTTTAAACTGGTGGACAAAAATCATTGTATGCTTGTTCATATTCCAAAAGTAAAACTTTAGAGTTTGCTTTTCAGTATTATTCAAAAAGAAAACATAGCATAATGGAAGGAGCACTGGAGACCTTGTTCATTATTTGTTGTGTCCTTGGGTAAAGCAGCTTCTCTGAACCCAAAGTGGCATGACGAAGTGCACTCTATGGTTCTGGGTTGGATCCTGGTTTGGACAAAACAGCTTTAGAGCATATTTTTGGGTCAGCTGGAAAGATTTTATCATTAGAAGAGATAAAATTTAATGAAATTGGAAAATGGAGTTTATTGACTGAAAAAAGCAAGTTGTAGAATGTATGTAAAATATAGGTCACTTTGGTTTTAAAAAACTAGAAAAAATAAAGAAAAGAAAAAAACCAATGTAGTGGGGAGCGGATGTGGCTCAAGTGGTTGAGCGCCTGCTTCTCACATGGGAGGTCCTGGGTTCAGTTTCTGGTGCCTCCTGAAAACAAACAAACAAACAAAAAAAACAAGCAAAAAACTATGTAGATTGTCTCTATCTATATCTGTCTAATCTATCTATCAAAAGTCCAGAGATGTAAAATTTGAATTTTTGGCTTGTTTGAATTTATTAATTTTCTACAATGCACATATGCTGCCCATAATAATAAAAGGGTTACTTAAAATTAAAGTAGATATAATTATATGTTAATGATTATTTAAAAGTAGAATGGCTAACCTAAAGTGCAGTGCTGTAGATGGGCGCTGAAGTACTTGCAGGATGCTATCAAATGATTTTGACAGTTTTACTCGATTAATCCCATCATTCTAAATATTAGGGTTACTAGTAGATTTGTTCTCGAGTCATGTGATTTCTTTCTCTACCATCTTTTCTAGAGGCATTCAGAAGTCCAGTATTTCGTCATGGAACAGATAAGAATGGATTCAGCTTGGGTTTCAGTAAAAACATGCGACAAGTTTTTGGTGACGAGAAGAAGTATTGGTTACTACCTATTTTTTCAAGGTACGTTGTCGTGAAAAATTTCAGGTTTTAAACTCATGAAAGTAATCCAACAAAAGATTGTTTCAGGGGAAGTTTCTGGTTCCTTCCATCTGTAGTTTCATAATTCTACATAGGAACTCCAATATTTTAAAGCATTATTTTTATTATTCATATATCAGTATGGAAACCAGTCCACTCATCATCTCCTTAATCTACACACTGTACTGAAGCCAATGCCTGATAAGCATGTTTTGTCTGTAATATACAGCACGTTCTGCTCTCAGACATCAGCATTTTAACAGGTTTCGCTCTGTTGTCTTTTTCATGGTTCTACTGTAAGTTTTTGTTTTAATTATAGTCTCGGTGATGGCTGCTCCTTTCCAACCTGCCTAGTCAACCAGGATCCTGAACAACCATCCACTCCGGGAGGACCGAATCCAGCGGCTAAAAAGTAATCCCATGAATTACTTTTTTTTCTTAGCTTTCAAATGATCTAATTTATCCTCTTGTGTCCTTTGGTTATACGCTCCATTAACAATCATTTTAAGGACATAAGATAAGAGACTACAGTGGTTTTCACTTGGAGTGAGGGAGAGGAGAATGTGGTTGGGAAGGGGCACCAAGGGAGCTCCAATTATACTTGTAAAATTCCGTTTATCTGGGGAGCTGATGTGGCTCAGTGGTTGAGCGCCGGCTTCCCACAGACGAGGTCCAGGGTTCAATCCCCCGTCCTGGTACCTCACACACACACAACATTCTGTTAATCTGCGTGGGCAAACAGGTGTCCATTCTCTTTACATTTTGGTTAGCTGAAATATTTCATGGTTTTTAAAAGGTAGGGTGTAAAGGAAATATTGTAGGTAAAAATTAGCTTCCCGGGGGCTCAGGTGGTCAGGCAGCGTCGACGTTTCCCTGAGCCTCGTGTCCTCCCTCCCAGCGGTGACGTGACGAGATCAGGGCAGCGCCCTTCCTCAGGCCTTTGGAGAGCAAACGGGACCTCCCACGCCTGCTTGAGAATTCCGTTACCACTGTGCTCCGTAGTGGTGGTACTTTCTAGCCCTCCAAGTGTTACCTGAGCCTTTTCTGTGGAGAGGGAAGGAAGCCGCCTTGCAAGGGCGTCTTCTGGAGACTTCCCCCCCAGCTTTATGCTTCTTTCGGTTCCAGTCTGTCAAGAATCTGAGGATGGCAATAAGAAGACCTGAATTTTGGTTCAGACTTTGCTACTAACTGGCAAAAGGCAAAACTACTTAAACATTTTAAATGCTCTATATGAATTTTAATTGTTTGAAACTTTAATTTTTACATCTTTAAGACAGATTTATTTAAGTATGACCATACCTCTAATTTTTAAATGAAGGCAATAGCAAAAGCATAAGCATAATATCGTTCTTAGTTACCTTTTGACATCTCCTTAGTGGCAGGAATGCCAGAGACATAGCAGCCTTGCCAACACTCCTTCGTCCAGCGCGTGTTTCCTGTCGGTCACAGTACTTTTCCCCTGGAGCCTGGCATGACCCCAGAGCCTTCCTCGAGGCACTGTTCCTGGGAGGCATTCCCTAATCATTTAGGCTGTTACAAGAGATAAAAACTACTTACCACCCAAGCCCTGCAGTGAGCTATGCCCAGACTCTACCAGTTAATGAAGAGGCCGTTTGGATGTGTTTCAGTGGATGTTCAGAGGCATCGTGGTCTTTTATGCAGCCATACGCTGTGAGCTTCGACCAGAACATTCCGTAGAGCTAAATGCAAACGGTTCTTCTTACACCTCCTGTGGTAAAATCTAGTTCTAGCAAATTATTCAGAGTATATTTTCAAGCTTTTATAAAATGTAAATGTAATGTAAAATGTAAGTGGTGTTCAATAATATTTTTACCCTTGTTAGGTGGTTTTTGTAGTTTAAGAATATTTGAGTTTTAGAGATAGTATCTCTCCTTCCACAAAGACTACGAGAGAGATTGGGAGAAATCCTCGTCCTGGCACCGTTACCCAGCTAGGGATCTCCAAGAAGCCGAATAACCTTGACCTCTTCCCTTCTCTCTACATGTTGAGATTGGGCTGAGACAGCTGAAGTTCCCCTTTTTTCCTACAAAATTCTATAATTTCCCTCTGCAAGACCATACAAAATATCTGCAGTGAGCCCTGGGCTCTCCTCTGTACTCCAAAAGTGTATCCCAACAAACCCACCTAAATGTCAGAAAGTCATCTCCAACCAAGCAGGTCAAGACGGAACTCTTGATTCCCACCCATCTCCACTGTGACTCCCACCCAAAACCTGCTTCTCCCCCATTTCCCCATATATCAGTAATTGGTGTCCTCCATTCTCCCAGGTGCCCAGACCAGAAAATGAGATTCATCCTGGATTCCTTTCTTTTAGGTACCTCGTATTTACACCATTTGCAAGTCCTGTCAGAGATCCCCTCAAAATACGTCTATAATCTGAATACTTTCTCACCACCTGCATGGCTACTTTCCTCGTCCAAGCCTTTGTTTCTCACATGGATTACTTCAGTGGCTTTCTAACCGATCTTCCTGCTTCTGTTTTTGCCCCATTCCAGTTTATTCTCCATCAAGAAGCCAGGCTGACCCTTTCAAAACATAAATTAGGTTGTTCTACTTTTCTGCTCAAAACCCGCCATTGTTTTCCAATCTCACTCAGAATAGAAGCCAAAGAATGCCCTTACCACAGCTCACAAGCCCTGCCCCCCCAGCACCCCTCTGACCTCAGCCCTTACCTTTTCCATCACTCACAACCATCAGACACACACTTCCTGCTTTTTCCCAAATACCAAACGTGCTCCCTAGTTGCTGTCTTTGGGCTTGCTGATTCCTCTCCAGAACCTTCTTCCTCCAGACCTGAATGGGCCAGGCCGTCTCTTCACTCACTTTCTGCTCAGGTGTAACTTCACAGTAGAGGCCATCGTTGAAAACCTTATGTAAAATGGTAACCTGCTTGCCCACTTCCCCTTACCCTGTGTTTATTGTCACCGACTGTTACCGTAAGCACGGCACATTTCCCATAGAGGGGCCCTCCCGGTCCAGCTCCACAAAGGACAAACGCGGCTCTCAGCGGGAAGGTGCACAAGCATGGAGCTGGGGGAATCTCCCCAAAACCAGTTCCCAGTGGAAATGGGAGCTAGGGTTTGTACAGGCAAAGGAGAGGGGTAGGGGAGCAGAAAACAAGAGATGCCAGGGGTGTCGTGAGGAGGGAACGCGCAGTTTCTCAGTCCTGTGTTGTCTCAAGACGTGCGTTCATGTCCTTGATCTTGGCGGCTAATAAACCACAGTTTAGAGGAGTTGTGCGGGTGCAAGGTCTTCGTGGCTCCTTTCCAGCCAACCGCTCAAGGACATCAAACTTTCTGTCTCTGAGAAAAGTTACAGATTTACACCCTTCTGCCTGGTTTTGCTTGGAGATGTTATCTTATTCCTGTAAGCAAAACTGAGAAGATCTGGTTAATATCCTTCAGGGAACTAAGTGTAAAGAGTAAATTTCTAAAATTAGATTAATAGAAAACCAGCTCAATCAGTCTTAGAATTTTCAAAGCTGCTTAAGTGGAGAAGTTTTAATCAGCACATTTTCTAGCTATCACAACTTATGATGTATTTGTTTATTTCTTTATTGTTATTTGTCCTAATATGCCAGAACTGCTGTGATAAATACCACACAGGGGGCTGGCCTACGCAGCAAGAATTCATCGGCTCAGCCATGCTTTCTCCCAGGGTCCCTGGTGTTCCGGCGATGGCAGTCGTCTGTCACGCGGCCACGTCCGTGAGCGCCTTCTCTGTCCTTGGCCCTCTCTGACTCCAGCTCCTAGGCCTTCTGGCTACCGTTTATAAACCTCCAGTAATAAAGTGTTGTTTTTTTTTTAAAGATTTCTTTATTTATTTTCGTTTTTATCCATTTTTAACCCCCCCTCCCAGCGTTTCTGCTGTTTTTGTGTCCATTTGCTGGGCAATTTTCTGTGTCCGTTTCCTGCCCTCTCTTCTCCTTCTGTCTTCACCGGGATTCAATCCTGGGAACCTCAAATGTGAGAGAGAGGCGTTCTGCCACCTGCGCCACCTTAGTTCCTGGTTTTCCAGTGCGTCTCATCTTCTCTCTCCCTTTTGTCACTCTCCTGTTACATCATCATCTTGCTGAGTTCGACGCACCTGCTCACAGGGCCTGCGGCCCACGCGCCTTCTATATTTTTTCTTTATTTTACCAGGAGATCCCGGGGATCAAACCCAGGTCCCTCCATATGGGAGATGGATGCCCAAACACCTGAGCCACATCCACCCCCACCCCCAGTAACAGAGATCAAGGCCACTCTGATTCGGGTGTCCTCATGTAAATGAGGTCTTCAGAGATCCTATTCACCAGCGAGTCCACACCCTGCCTCACTTTAGCACCTTCAAAGATGCCACAAATGGGTTCACACCCAGAGGAACGCGGGGTGAAGACTAAGAACGTGTCTGTTGGGGTGCGTGAGTCAGTCTACCAAATTAGTCTTCCACAGTCACAGTGAAAGTTCCGTGAGGTCAGGGGCTTTGTTCATTGCTGTAACAGGAGCTCAATACAGGCTGTCGAGCAAACGGACTCTTGCCATTTCTTAGAGTCCCATTAGCAGGGAAGTCCCTAAACCGGGACCTAAATAATACTCTGTACCTGTTATATGGTCCTTTCCTGAGGAGTAGTAAGAATTAGAGTAAAAGAGACTTTTCATATGAATTGGTATAAAATTGGGCAGAGACATGCTAGCTTTTTTTTTTTTTTTTTAAGATTTCACCTCTAAAATTTTAATAAGGAGATATTAAAGCTGCACAAAATAGAAATAGTCTCAGGTTTTAGGTATGAAGTAATTAGTAAGGAGCAAAAGCATATCTTTGGAGAAATATAATAGTTACATTCAATTTAAATACATGAAATTATTCTTGGAAAATTTTTAAGTATTTTTTATTTTAAACATTATTATAATAATGATTGCAGAGTGTTCTAAAATAAATAAATAGTTTCTATGCCAATACTTTCTATCTTTATTATAATACTATTTTATATCATTTTAATTTATGTATATTTTGTCATATTATCCAATATGTTAGTATGTGGTATGTCTATTTAAATGTTAAAACTTAAATTTTAAAGAAAATTCGTCTGTCAAGGCTCCCTGCCTTCCAAATTTAATGTCAAATTTGTAAGATCGGATCACGTCAGAGCTTTTCGACATCCTGCGAGACAGTACGCAGCTTTGTTCAGTATCACGGATGAAGACAGAGAAGTCTTTGCTCAAGACTGTTTAGGCCACTTAGAAACACTACATCAGTTTTTTTTTCCCCCCAAACTTGTCTTTCTACTATCACTTTCATATTTTTTTCCATACCACTTAAAAAATAATATTTTTCTTTAATATATTCCTTTCACGGGCACTTAAATTTATTTTTTAAACAAAACTTTATATCACTGTTATAAATGGGAAACCAGAACAAATTTCCATAACTAGAGTATAAGTGTAAAAATAAAATTGATAATAAAACCCTCTTATTAAATTCTGACTAGATTCCATTACCTGCAAAATCCGAGGCCTAGTCTCCGTGTTAAGAATGGAGACTCGCCCGCGTTAGAGATTATCTTTTTATAATCAGAAGAGTGGAAAGAGACCTGGAGAGAGAGTACTTTTCTCATCGTGAGTCAGTATTATTCAATACCTCATCCCCGAATCCCCCAAATTATCCTGGGCACCGCTTCGGATCGCCTTGCACCCCAGGGATTTGAGTTCTGTACTTTGGGAAAGACCCAACGACACTGTCCGGTTAACTTCCTTTCATCGTCATCACCGTCTTCTGCAGCCCTGAAAACCACCAATTCCCTGCAAAGCCATTGCGCGAGTCCCAGAGTCACCTTCTCACCGATTCTCAGTCTTGGACAGAGAGCAGCGCAAACCCGGGCAAGGGCAAAGCTGGTAAGACTATGCCTGTTTGGCTATCTTTTGCTATATTTTATTTCAAAAGGAGAAAGCAGTGAAACAATTCCATTATATTACCAGCAAAATTTTTCTAACTTGCGGGTCAGACTCTCATTGTAAATGTAATTATTTTCAAAGAATTTCTATTTGTGAGGTACTTCGGTGAATGTCTACAGTAGAAGATCGTTTTGTGAAAGGTAGATCTACATTGCTTTTTTTTTCCAATTTAAAGAACCAAAATTTATCATAGTACACTAAATAAAATGATAGAAATAAAACTCAAAATATAAAGTATTAAAAAAATGGAAAAAATGCAATCGACACACAAAAGGATGAAAAATACCTGCCGGAAAGGATGTCTAATTATGTGGTCTTTTACTCTCAGTTAAGATTTTTATCTAATTTCAGAATGTGTAAGTAAAATGATTGCATTATTGCCATAACGCTAGTTGCCTGTCATTGCTTCATATCCCACTCCCGTTTCTCTTGCAATTGATATTGATTGTAGTCTTTTGATTATGTAACTTTAGTTTCCTTGCAAAGAACAAACATGGCTTTGAAGTCAGGCAGACTTAATTTCAAATCCCAGTTTATTAGGTTATTTAACCCCTATTGGTCTTAGCTTGCTTATGTTTAAAACACTCTGAAAGGATGAAACAAAAGCATGTAATCATACGCAGGTATGTGTGTGTTGTGTGATATTTCTAAAACACATTCAAGCCACACATCCAGGGTTAAAGCACTATTAGCCAGAGAATCTCCACTTTCATTGCACTTTAAATGACAATGAGATTATTTGAAATCTCTTTGGGATTTAGTGATAGTGAAAAACAAGTGGATAGTCCTGAGTAGTAATTATAAAGTTATTATTTTAAACGTAATCAGGCATATTCTCTGCAAATATAAACATTCTTTAAAGCGTCCTGTTCTTAAGAAGAGTCCCATCATTTGTATTCATAATTTGATACCTCTTCACCTTCACAGCTGCCGCTCCCTTTTCCAGCCTATGGGAACGACTAGGCACCACCTAAACAAAGAATGACACCTATTTGCCCTTTGCACCCATTAGTTCCTTAGAGGCAAAGACTTGCTGTATGGTTGGGGTCAGTTTGGGGGTGCAAAGACAAAGTACTCCCTTTACTCCAGAAAGGATACCGTGTTTCATCGTATAGTTCTACGTGAACCCAGAAGTGATTTCTTGGTTTCCGTGTGCCGTTTGTTATGTGGCATATCAGATTAATTTTTCTGTTAGTCTGATGAACGAGTTGAGAGTATAAAGTTTAAAGGATGATGGAAGGAAAGAGAAAGACGAGAAGGATGAGATGAGAAAGGGCTCAAAGATGAGTTTGACTAGCATGAGGTGGGTAGGTAAAGAATTAGGAAACCAGGCCTGGGGTGATGTGAGCAGTGCCAGGTTCAGCATGGCGTTCATTATTTAGTCCCCCTACTTCCTCAGGTGTAGGGCTCTGTTTTTAAGCTGTTTTGTGCGTGAGTGCAGCACTGCTTGAGGCTGACATGCTGCTGCTGTATGTGTGTGTTTCTCTATAACCAGGTTATAAACACCCATGCTATGTACAAGGCACCTTTGAAAGTTTAAAGGAAGGATTATAGGTGAAGAGACAAGTCTCTGCCTATTTGTTCAATAGCAACAAAAATGGCCAATTTATGTTCTTTCTTTAAGGTATGAGCAATCCTGCATTAACCATGGAGAATGAGACTTAACTCTTCAAGCAAAATAAATTCATGCTTTATAAAAGTAAGATGTTCTCCCTTTATTGTTATGTTTTATGTTTTCCAGATAAGGTTTCCAGTTCTCTCAGGGCAAATAGTTTCATAAACACTTTTATTTATTGAGTAACTCAAATTTTAAGCTGTTGTCGCTATGCCTGGGATTGCATTAGTTATGCTGCGGCCCGTAGACATGGAACTGGCTTCAGTAGTAGCTAGTGAATAGGTTCACTTGATAAATTATCAGAAATAAGTTGAACAAAATTAACTTTTTAAATGGCAGGGATTGAACTTTACATGAAAATTGTCTTGAAATTTCATAGGCTCAGGCAATTTTTAAAATTTTTATTTCGTCTGCTCTTTTGGATAAACATGGTCATGTCCTTGGCCACATGTCAACAGAATCTCACCAGGTCCAAGAACAAGATAATTATATTTTCTTAGGACAAACCTCTGTCATCCCCATTTTGGTCAAAATAGGACCCCATAGCATGTGCTATCCTTATAATAATAGGTGTCTCAAATCATTCTCTTTAAACCATAATTTTTTAAGCCTGCAGTTCCAAATCAGTTTCTTTAAAATGAAATTTATTTACAAACCTGTGGTCAATAAAGCTACATTAAGGAGTACCTTTGGAATGAAATCATAAACATCTAAACTAAATACACAACTATGTGCATAATAAACACAATATGAAGAGTTGAACATTAATGTTGTCTAGATAACTATTTACAAACTCTAGAATCCTAAAGCCTAAGAGAAGCAAGAAAGTGGCATCTAAAATAAATGATTCATGCCAAGTATTTCATGGATCTCGGTTTTTTTGTTTGTTTATTTTGGTTTGGTTTTGATGAGTAGCTATATAATAACTGTAAAACGCTGAACTGAAAATTTGCCAGTTGACTAGTGCTTTGATTTTGGACAACCAGGATCAGCTAGCTACAAATACATGATGGTATAGATCAGATTTATCACAACTAGACATAAGATAGTGAAAAGTTAATCTTTGCAGTTTGGTTAAATTTAAATGAGACTTTTTTTTTAATTTCTGGAAATAATTCTTACAGTGTAACTATGAATGTACAAATATGAATCACTAGCCAGTACCAGATATACAATATTTTATAGTATGTAGGAAAAATGTAAAGTTTCACAGTGTCTTAGTTTGCCAAGGCTGCCAATTCAAAGAACCAGAAATGGGTTGGCCTTTATAATGGGAAATTAGGGGTAAAATCTTACAGTTCCAAGTCTATGAAAATGTCCAAATCAAGGCACCATCAGAGATGCTTTCTCACCAAAATCAGCTACTGGTAATCCTTGGGTCCTGCCATGTGGCGAGGCAAGATGGCAGCTGATCTATGCCTTTCCCTCAAGGGTCACCGTCTCCAGCAGCTCAGCTGTGGGCGACCACACATATGACTTCTTTCTGGGCTTTCCTCTCAGCCTTGGCTGCTCGGCTGTCTCCCTGAGCAGCTGTGGGCCGTTAGGTATAGGACTCATCTCTTCAGCCTTGAGCTGCCCCTGGGCCCGGCCCCTTGGGGGCTTTGTGCCTCAGCTTCGTCTACTAGTGATCCTCGAGTCCTCGCTCTCATGGCTGGGACAAATGGCAGAGCTTCCTTCTGTGTGTCTTCTCTCTCTCTCTGTGTCTCTGTTTTTATAGGGCTCCAGTAAGAGTGTGGAGACCCAACCTGAGTCACACCTCAGGGATGTAGTTCAATCAAAAGCGATCTAATCAAGTGATCTCATCAAGGTCCCTTAACTGAATCAATGCAATCAAAGGTTTCACTCCCACAGCAATGGATTAGTTCAAAAACAATCATCTTTTTGGGGGATTTACCAAATTCAAACAGTCACAACAAGGTTTTAGTTCATTATTTTGAATTATTAGTTATAATCACAATTTTTTGTGAGGTTGCTGTTATAAATCTAAGTATTAAATATTTTACATATTTAGATAGTAATATTGTATATAAGCCACCTAGACTTCCCAGCATTTCAAACCAAGACCAGTGTCTCTTTTGTTTGTCACCCTATCCCTATACCTTGCACAGTGCCAGCCACATATAGTAAGTCCTCAATAAACATTTTATAATTAAGTGATAAAAATAACATGGTTGAAAAAATTTCACAAGAACTTTATTTTATTGTATTTTAATATAAGCCATTCGTGGCCATAATAACCAAATGGCAACATGAATCAGCTGCATAGACCTAAAAAATGTAATATTTTTCATTCTATTGACATAACTAATGACAGTTAAAAAAATTAAATATTAATTTTTTCATAAGGTAGCTAATGGATACTTGACTTTTTAAAAATAGATTTCTCCCCCTGACTTACATCTCAGAGTTGCAATTCATTCAATATACACTAATGTTTTAGTTTGCCAAAGGGCTGCCAATGCAAATAATGGGGATTTATTTGGGGGTAAAAGCTTATAGTTCCGAGGCCCTGAAATGTCCAAATTGAGGCATCAGCAGAGATGCTTTCTCACCAGTCAGCTGCCACCTGGTGAAGCAAGATGGCCGCCGATCTCTGCTGAGGTCTCCGGCTTCCCCTCCAGGTTCACCCTCTCTCAGAGCCCAGCTCCCAGTGCTCAGTGAGGGCAAGCAGGCATAGGGCTTGTCTCTTCCTGAGCCTCCTCTATCAGTCTCGGCTGCTCCACCTTGTTCCTGATTTCAGAGGCACCCTATCAGGCATATGGCTCATTTCTCCCTGGGCAGAGGCCCTGGCTCTTTGAGCCTCTCAGGGCTTCTCTCCTTGCAGCTCAGCTGTGGGCTAAACTGGAGTCCTTTCTCTCACCTGGTAGGACCAACTATGGCCGCTTCTTTTGTCTATGTCTGTGTTTTTATCAGACCCAGCAAGAGGGCGGAGACTCAACCTGAGTCAGGTCTCACTGACATAGTCGAGTTGAAAGGGTCTCACACCCACAGGAATGGATTAGTTCACAAACATAATCTTTCACCTTTTGGGATTCGTAAAATATTTTCAAACTGCCACAACTTGTAATGAATTGTATTGTCTGATATTGATATGCCTAATTTAATTACATTGCTAAGTAATACCTTCTCATTCTTCTCTCCTCTTTTTGACTACATTAGTCAATGACCTGTGGCCTTTTTATAAAATATTTCCTAGTTCAGCATGGTGTCTGCATAGTTATAATATGCCTAACCCTGTAGAGGTGCTAAAGAGTAGATTAGAGGAGATTGAGCCTGACCAATCCTCCCCCTTATACAATCTAAATTAAAAAAACACTGTGCTTCTATGCACATGAATTTTCAAAATATTTCCCTAAATCCCTCTTCCAACTTGATTTCCATTCCTAAACTGCTATGGCCTCAGACTCCAGCGGTCCACAGCCAGCAGCACTGACATGTCCTGGGAACCGCGTGCACCCACCTTACACCTACTGCATCAGAACCTGCATTTTCTGCATTTTTGCAAGACCTTCGGGTCTTTCACGTGCACCTTAAAGGTTGAGAAACACTGATCTAGAAACTTATATTCAAGAATACATCTCTTGAGCCTTCTAGCACAGAAAACATTTTTAAAATTTTGAACAAGCAATGTTAGTACAACAAACAATTAATGCATTGGTAATTTAAAAATTTGTGGTTAACACAATAGTTTCATGTTTTCTGTTTCATTTCAAGGTATCAGTGCTGTGGATGGATGGGAGAGAAGAGGAAGGTGTCATTGGCCAGATATTCCCATTTCCTTTTGGCTGAATATGAACTGATTAGTTCTCTCCAAACCACTGCTTAAAACATAACACATTTTAATGAAACACACAGATTGTTACAAATTCTTGTTAAATGTTAAAACCAAGTATAGTTTATGAATCAGGTGGGAAAATATCTTCTATCATAAAAACTTGGAATTAATTTATGGGCTAGCTTTCACCCAAATATTTGGGTAGCACAATTTATCACATAAAAAGCCCACTAGTCATCAGACTTTCAGATTCAGAAAACTGAGAATATTAAGATACTGTGTGAGATTTAAACAATTTCAATCACATTATAATAAGCTTTACTTGTAAAACCGATTTACCTTTGAGAAGGTGGAGGTAGCAAATCAGGCTTCTCTGTCCAGTCCCTCTGATGTGAATCCATTCTCAGACTGAGTGAGCTGTAATGATGACGAACTCATTACAAAGTTTACGTGACCTACTGTTGAAATTCATTCATTATTGCGAGACTTTCACCCAGTTCTAGCCTTTGTTCCCTACTGGAAAAGAAGTATGAACATCAAAGCTTGAGCTAACTGATAAAAATAATTGGCTAGAAAATTTTTGTCAGAACTAATACGTGAGAAATATATTTTTCATCTCTCTTTAAATTGAAGGAAAATCTATAATAACAATGATGAAGATTGGCTTATGACATTCTTTGGTCAGTTTGACTTTTTAAAAAATCTCTTTTTAGGTTATTTCTCCTATTGAACATAGCAAAAATATTGGATTTCTGTTACTCTTTCTTGATGGGTCAATGGATTAATCCTTCGCAATATCTATGTTTTTCCTTTGTTTTCTCAACAAAACTATGACAGTGAAATGATATTCTTCAAATACCTATTAAGATTAAATTATGCAAATAATAAGCAATCATATGCTTTTGGAAATTAGTTCAACATGAACTAAAGTGGTGTGCTGTTCGGAAATTTAGTTCAAGATAAACTACAGTGGTGTGTTTGTTGATGCCAAAATGTTCGGCTTCAGTAAATATGCTGAGAAGCTCTTGTGCCTGTATGCACTATTTTAAAAAGTTGGGTTTTTTAAAAATTTGAATGAACTGTATGTAAGTTTTTTAAATGTTAGCAATTAGAATAATAGGCTGTATATTTTCGGTACTGACTTTGAGAATTGAAAGCAGGTTACCTATTAAAACTACACAGCTAAGGAGTTAGTATTTAATCAAAGAGAAAATAGTATTAAACTTTTCAAAATCTTCGTTAGGCAAAAATTCAACACAAAATAAACTAGAAGACCAGAGGAAAAGGTCCTTGCAGTTATTCCCTCTTGCTAAAAATATCAATTTTTATATTGAATGAGAGTATGGAAAAACCAATGCCAGCGAGCATCATTTTACAGTTCTTTTGAGTGCAGTTTTTTTGTTTTGTTTTGTTTTTTTAATAGAAATGCTGTCTTTTTCAGATTTTTTTAAGCTAATGATTTTGATCTAACAAGCTGCTTTAAGAAATCTCGGAAGATGCGATACATTTTTACGTTTATCTTAAGGCATTTTTTGGGTCATCATTTTTCATTACCTAAAGTGCCAGGTTGGAACCTGCAGCTACTGCTAGAAGTCTTAAAGGCAGAGCAGCAAGGAATGTACTGAGAATTCTCTGCAGCCACATTGTTTTCCAAACACAGTATTATAGCCGTTTTTCTGGACAGGATTGTTAGGTGTTACCTCTTATCGCTGTTTTTAAGTTTTACTAAGCTTGTCAAACTGGAAGCTAGGAGAAAAGGAGGGCTTTTTATCCTTTACTCTGCTAGAATACTGTTCATTTCCCCCTCTTTTGTCTTTTATTTATTTAAATACATAAGTCAACACACATTAGAACCCTATTTGAAAAGCAAAAAATAATATTTTTTCATTAAGATTCCCTTTCTGTTTTCATACAGTGAGTAACCTTTAAAGGGTTTTGTTTTTAATTCTAGGGGATTATAAATTTTGGAGACGATTGCACATGCCATTAAATTATGTGGCGTAAATTTTACCTGAGTGAATAAAACACCAAACAGACCTACATTTTGTACATATTTATAAAATTCACCTTAAAAATATTTTAAACATTTTGTGTTAAAAAGTTATTGCCTAACTCAACCTTGAAGACACATATTTCAACTGTTTGAAATATTTTTTTTTCTTTTTTAGAGAATCTACCATATAGATATCAGGATTTAAGAAGATTTTCATTTAAAAATAATGTACAAGTGGCTTCATTTACAGGAACTGAGTATTTGCTATTATGCAATGGAAGAGGGTTTGTTTTTCCAAGCATAAAGTTTACATCTAAATACAAATGACACAGTATTCAAGGAAGGGCATGTCCCTGAATTCCCTCCTGCCAAAGCCTCATATAATAAAGTTTCGTTGATCGCCTTCTTTAGCTAGCTATGTGCCATTGCCTTTGCCCTGACAGTCCAAATTGCTGTAAAGATATACTTTTCTCAATAGTGTCTGAGGGCTGCTAGTGGTAAAGTTCATGTCTACAACCTGGTCATAACATAGGTCTTTTGGGGAGGAATAGAGGTATTAGCAGTGAATGACTCTCGGGACAATTAGCAACAGACTACGAAACTCGAGTATGCCGTCATCATCAGAGAACGATTGGAAATATGGCATATGTTTGGCAAAAAACTATCTTCACAAGGGAAATTAAATGCAAAAGATTTATAAACCTTGTTATAATAGATTAGGCTGGCAATCCTGGCATTCATGCTTCAAGAAAACAAGTGTACAATCTGTCTCTCCATTATATTGTGAACTATTTTGAAATATATGTAAACTTGCTGTGCTGATTCTGAAGTCATATAATAGACTTTGTTATATACTCATTATATTATTACAGATTTACCTGTAAAACTGATAGCTCTGATATCTTTATGAGTTTTTTAAAAACACACAAACACATATACAAACCATATAAATAATAAATGTAAATCCATTTGTGTTGAAAACTATGTTGCAGGTATCCCCAGTACTACGATTCTATTCATCCCAAGACTGCACAGCCTGATCTACTGCTAATATTTTGTTCAAAGTGGCACAATTCTACAATGAATTGTTCATAAATAACATACGCCTTTGGGTAAGCTCCTTCTGCAGAAATGTAGGAAGAAAACTACCTGGCTTAATACAAAACGTTTTAGCATCCTACACTCCTTTCTGTATAACTAGCTTATTTGGAACATATTTCCTCTGACATGTGGAAAGAGACCCTATTATATGCTTTAAGTATTTGTTACTCTTTTACAAAGATATGACTGGAATTTTTTAACCTTGTCTTGGGAAAAGTTTATAAATTCTAATTTTTATTGAAAGTTTAGCAACTTATGTAACTGATTAATAAAAGGATTCAAGAAATGCCAATATTATAAGAAGTCTTGATTAAAAAATTGAGTGAACTGTTCCATGCTGGATTTCCTTTAGAATTTATTACAAGGGATCTTATTTTTGTTACAGAATGCAGGAAATTGTGTTATACTTTATAATGGTCCAAATTGTGCATGTTCCTTCTCTCTTTGCCATGATGGGTTTGTTGCTCTTGAATGGTAGTGTCTTGATTTGTAAATAGTGGACGTTAGTGGAGGGATCCAGTCACACAGACTTGTTTTAAAGGAACTCCTGCGGGTCAAGAATCACGAGCATCAAGTACCTCCCAGCACATTGTCTGCTGTAGCAGGAGGCGCTGACAAACAAAATCCCTTGAAATGGTAGCAAAGAGGATGCGCCACCATAGGGGCCCATGTTACTAATGGCCCAATCTCTTACTCCCTTAACTTGTTCTTACACCAACAAAAAATTCAAATATATAATCTGGGTACTGCCAATAGAAGCAGCTTTATATAACTTGCAGTCCTTTTTCACTGCAGGAAACTGACAAAACTGACGGTAAATGTCAGAAAGATTTTTGATGTTCCTGTTCATGGCCAGCATTTAGTGTTTATGTATTTTTAATTTATGGCTGGAGGAAAAAGGTCCGTAAGATTGTTTATCCTCGGAGATGGCTTATTCCTGGGGGTTTTCCAATGGAACTGAAGGAGGAGCTTCTAATACGTGATTTTAAGCTCTGGTTTATGCTATATAAAGATCCTTCTCATTGCCGAGAAAGGGTAATATTATTTCAGTCTTAATTCTACCAAAAAACAAGCTATGATTTATGTTGCAATATCCAGGGGAGGTTTAACAGTGTAAGCAGCTCAATCCTGACCTGAATTTATTAATATTTAACAGTCCCTGCTTGATGGATAAATGTGCTTAAATAAACCGAGAAAAAACCTAATGTTCCAAAGTATAATTCTGTTGATGGTGAATTAAAGAACTGATACCACAGGTTTCAATTCTTTCATTCTCTTTCTTGTTTAGCTGTGAAAGCAAGGTTAGTGTCAGAGATTAGCTTCCATAGAGTTTTGTCAGAATGTCTGACCTCCTAAAATCTAGCGTTAAAAGCATCTTAAATGATCTAACGAGATATTTTTTTCACGTGAAAGTTGAATATTAAAAACAAACAACTTAATTTCACACTAATCTTAGAGTAACATGCAGACATGTTTTGAAGTACTTTAGAAAATGTATTTACTTGAGAAGCAGAACATGGATGAGCCCCAGAATGGCTGTAAGAATCAACCAGCGGAAAGTGTGTCTATGTATCATAGCTCAGGAAGAGGTGGTCTTTCGTTTATTCTCTTCATACATGGGCTTTGCTGAGATATTTAGCATCTCGACATTCATGAGTTCCAAAGACAGCTGCTTCCAGGAACAGGCTTATAACTAATAGCCCACAGTGCCTGCCGAGCCCACGAGTCCTCAGACGACACCTCCCCAGGATTCTTTTACTCCTTCCCAACAAAGGGGTGTTTCAAACTAGGAACCTCCAGTGACTTTCTATATGTTAGAGAGTCATTCCTGTATGTTAGCTCCTGACACCAGTTAGTATTTTATTAAATGGCAGTCTATGCTGTTGAAGAGAATTCAGCTTTATCTTCAAGACAAGGCAAACAGAAGCCCAAGTTTATCAAAGAGATACCAGCTAGCAAAAACAATGTTAGTTCTTGTTTAGAAAAACAAGGAAACAAAAACACAGTGTGTTATCACAATGGAAAGGGGTCATCATCAAAACCATTTAAGACCAACATTAACATTGAACAACTGCCGGCTATGGCTATGAACAAGGAAATGGAGTTCTACCAGAGGCAAACTGCTATTTACTGTTATATGCCTTAAATACAACTGACTGGCTAATGCTGTAGAAAATGACGTAAAACGAAATTAGAACAAATGGAAACTGTTTTAGTGAGAATGCACGTGGAAGTCGTCTTTGATTTTATGCTCTGTGCTGATTTTCGTGTAAACCAAAGCCTGCTTCTCTTCAAGGCCTGAAATGACAGGAACTCTGCAAGACTTTGAGGATTTGTACCTAGTCCTTGTCTTACTTTGCCAGAGCTGCTATGACGAATGTCATACCACAGGTTGGCTTCAACAGCAAGCATTTATTGTCTCAGAGTTCAGAGGTTGTGAGTCCAAAATCAAGGTGCTGGCAAGGCCGTGTTTTCTCCCTGCACTCTGTGGCGGGCTGGCGCGGGCTTGATGCAATCCCTGGGGCACCTTGGCTTCAAGCTCCTGGTCCCGTCACGTGGTGAACTCTCCTGTCTGCTCTTTCAGTTTCTGCCTCCTCTGGCGGCATCTACATTTCCTCTTTAATAAGCCCTCCAGCCCCAAGGACTAACTGCTGCCCTCACTCAGTTTGTGCACACCTAAGTTATCTTAGGAAATCCCATTCACAAATGAGTCCACACCTGAATTGATGATGCATCTTCAAAGGGTCCAGTTTACAAATGAGTTCACATGCACAGAAAGGCCGCTGCGATTTAGAACGCGCCTTTGTAATTCAAGCCACCACGGTCCTACGTTTCTAGGACGCCGTAAGTGAAAAACAATTAAAAGGCAGCATGGTTATGTATGAACCTCTCATATAAATTACACCCCAAACACAGCAAATGACACGTGCGTCTGCCTTAACTCGTTACAAAGTACCTACACTCACAAGAAACAGTTTTATCAATATCTTATTTTTCCCCACCTCCTTCAACTTAAGAACCTATAGGCTCTAGCACATACATTCTATGGAAGTGCGGTCCTATCTAAGTATTCGTGATTTAATTCAACCTTAGGCTGTTTACCTAAAGGAGCCACTGCACATGTCACTGGATGAACTGCAAACAGGACAGATACGGTCCCTTTAGTATCCTCTCGCAGAGAAGCAGGCAAACCTTTCTAGTAAAAAGACGTAGCAAATATTTCAGGCAAATTCAAGGGTATTTTGCAGTACTTACATAGCAAGAGAAAACAAATTTTCACAAAATTTTTGATGAAATTCCAAATATGATTCAAACATTTTTTTTTTTTTTTGGTAGTACTGGTCTACTAAGAAGAATGGAATTTTGGGGAGGATAACATTGTATTTCATCTTTGAAAATGTCTTTTCACACAAATAGGTACTGCCAAGTACTGACACCATCATAAGCATGATTTGGAGAATACTCATCACGTGTAAGGCATTTAAAGAATTCTATTAGAGCCTCTACTTTGTATTATTTGCCTTTTAGAATGATGCCACTGCAGATTAATCACTTCCAATAGAAAGATTAGGTGGAAGCTCCTCAATTGCAGTTAAATGTATTTTGAAATATGAGAATTTTCTTTACACTTTTATCAAGATCCAAAAAATGCTACTGAAACTGTAGTTTGAGCTTGTAAAATGTATGCACTATGGGAATGGAGATTCATTTCTTGTTTCAGCTTGGTAGCACAGAAAGCGTATAAAGCAGCTCAGCATTCTGTTGATTCAAATGTTAGTTTTTGTCAAAATATGTTTCACATATTAAGGGCTGTATTGCCTTGTAATTTTAGGTTGAATTCATTATTATCAAGTCTGCAGCAAAAGCTAATTTCCAAAGAATTCGGTGTTCAAAAAGAATGGTTGAGTGAGCTCAGCAATGCAAGAGAACTTCACAAACACTAAGCAACCTGACAGTTTTGTAGATGGGTGAGGCAGGACATTCAGCTTCTGTTTCTCAAGGAAAAGTCATGGAACTGACAATAGTTAAATCCATGAAAGTGAAGGAAGTTCACTGTTGACACTACTGGTTTAGTAACACATGATTCCAAGTAGCTACCAATGAACAATAAACAGCCATAGGCTTTAAGCATCTTACATTTTCACAAGCCTTATA
The DNA here is from genome assembly GCA_029593785.1 of Cabassous unicinctus. Taxonomy (NCBI): domain Eukaryota; kingdom Metazoa; phylum Chordata; class Mammalia; order Cingulata; family Chlamyphoridae; genus Cabassous; species Cabassous unicinctus. Next base: position 28,600 of record JAQZBX010021697.1, read on the forward strand.
AATGTAACCACTAAACCTTTTTCTGCTCCATGCATATTTTTACCACTACCAGTTGTATTACATCTTACTTAGCAGATTACATTTCACATTGTACTGAATTAAGTGTTTTCTCAACTCCTTTAAAATATTCTCTAGTTGTTCAACTCAGACTACTAATGGAAGAAAATTCTTCAGTGACTTCAAAAATCAGCAGCAGTGTTTGTTATACTCACTATAATCAGCTCTATTCATTTCCACACGTTTACCATTAACCTTATTAATAATGCTACATACATTAAGCATCAGATCCCATTTTCAGCCCACATTCTATTTCCAAATAACTTACACCCTAGAGTTTGTATGTTCATGTATGAATCATAACCTTCAATAAAATTTTATTTTAAAAAATCAGTGGCTTCAAAAGCATTGATTTCCTGAATAAGTAACAACAGCTGAGGGGTGTAGATAGTATCTGTCAACTAACCAACAGCCAAAGACACCACTCAAAATCCTTTTTTTTTTCATTGACGATTATGTTGCTGCCCATGCCCTCAATCTTGAGCGGCAGTTCTCATCAAAGGCTAAGCTTCAAGTTTATTTGCTTTGAACACATTTCTTTGGGCTACTGCAATCAAACACGACTTAACTCACCATCAGTAAATGACTTTTCTTGCTTGGCTAACAAATGGGCCACTCATAAACATACTTTGGTTGCATCCTCATTTTCATTTTTTGTATAGAAATTGTTGATTACATATATTCTATTTTCAATTTTTGAGTCTTTGTTTTCCCATGAGTAGGGAATACTGTAATAAGTACTTAGTCAACATGTATTGTGTTTATTTTGCAGTATAATGTCACTGTATAATAAGCACAATGCTTTACCACACAATTCAAGAAAAGATTTCCCACACCACTGGGCCTTAAAAGCACATTAAGGTGCACTTTTCTTGTTTTGACATGATGAGTATGAACTGGTTAATAAGAAAAATAATAAAATGGCACATGAAGTGCTATCAGGTGATACATATACATGCCAAGCAGCAAGGCAAAGCTAGGAGAGCATCACAGGCCTTTTCTGTGGCAACTACTCAACTTTGCCATTGAAGTGCTGAAGTAGCCATAAAGAGTACGTAAACGATGAGTGCGGCTGCATGCCAATAAAACTTAACTATTTAAAAAACTAAAAACCATTCACAGCTCATGGGCTTTACAAAAAACAGGCAGCAGCAGGCTAGATTGGGCCTGCTGGCTGTACTTTTGCCCACCCTGCTATAGTAGATTTAACAGAACATGCTGAGTCCAGAATTAGTGGCTCAAGAACACTAAAAAAAGTGTCAGCCAAATAGCTTCAAAAGCCAGATTTGGGAAGGGTCACAGCGTTCCTCTTACAGAAGTTATAAAATACTATTACTTCTTAGGGACAAGAAACCAAAATTGATAAAAAGCTGTGAAAATCAGCAAATGGCCATTAAGAAGGCATTCTTTGTAATTCCTATTTTTTAAGAAGGTGAAGATGAGAATAAAAAGAAGCCAGTGAGATCCTGCTATATTATGTCAGCTTTAAAAGGAAGCTTTTGTAAATTGCACCAAATCCACTTATTTTCTAAGTCTTTCAGAATAAATGCATTCCTGGAAAGGAGAGCTAGAAATCCATTCTTACTATGTCGTTAATAATCTAACACTGTTGAAAAGCAGAAGGCTTAGATAAGTTTTTCAATTAAAAAACTAGTAATCAGTTACAGTAAATGAAGAAAGTTACTGAATTCTATTCAGGTGCCCAAATACAAAAAGAAGAATATCCACCAAATAAATATGATAAATATGTCTAAATAAAATCACCAGTCATCAACACATGTAAGAAAACATTTCTGAAGCCTTTATTTACAAAAGCTTTAAAAACAAATACCACCCTCTGTTTTGCAAATAATGTTTTGTTTAAAAAGGACCACCCAGTTACAGCTTGTAATATCATGAATAAAGAATGTACAAGGGAAACAAACCAATGTGGCTAACATTTGGATATTTGCTAATATTACTGATTAAGTGTAGATAACACACATCATGACTTGTAGTCCATCATTTCAGGTAGAGATAATGATTACCAAAGTCTTCCCACACATGCTCTGGTCTGGTCACATACTCTGCAGGGCTAAATATTTCACAGTCTCTTTTGTCAATATATATAAAATAGATTGCAAAGATATACACAAAAAATAAACAAGCATTACACTCCTCAGGTAATTTTATCAGCTATATATATAGATACATATATATGTTGTATTTTGTTGTTCTGCACCAAATCTATCATTATTTATCTTTGTAGCAATGATGAAAGCACAATTTTTGTCTTCTAATTTAATTTGATACAAAATATACCTAAAAATTTGCTATCTTTGGACTTTAATGAAATTGATTTGTGGAATCAACAAATCAAGGGCATCATAAGCATGGCTATAAAATTTTTTTTAAAAAGGGTAAACAGTGATGGAATAAAAGGAAGCAGATCAAGGGAAGTGTGCTACCATAAAATAACTGCAGCTTCAACATCTTGGATACCAGTTTCCTGGCAGATACTCAAAATCCAATCACAAGAGATTTTTTTCCTGAAGGGTGTAAAGCTGGTTTGAAAAATTCTTCAGTCACAGAGCAGCCTTCACATGCCAATTAGAAACTGACAGACACTAGATGTGCTTGGAAGATTACACACTACATACAGAAACAGCAGTTACTAAGCTCCTCAGTAGTTTCTTTTGTATTTTTATGTTAGTCTTGCTGAATCAACCATTGCACAAAGCATGTGCTATATATTCCGTGGGACAAAAACAAGTAAATACTGTATAAAGTTGGCAGATGGTCATTTTCCCAGCTAAGAGCAAGAAAAATCAAAATTTCTGATAAAACAGGATTTGAGTCAGAGTCATGCTCTAAAGTGCAAAATTGATGGTCCACAATCTCAAATAGCTAGAACTCCTGCAGAATGGAAGGGAGAGACATGAAACAGGGAAATAAATTACAGTCAGTGCTAGTTAATTTAGGAAAGGGAAAAAACAAACCAACCCCAAGGAGGTAAAGTTTATCAAAATAGTCACTATGATGCAGCTTTCCCCGCTCTCTGTCACACACGCTTGCTAGTAAGTATATTAAGTTAAGGCCAAATTTAATCTGAATGCTTCTCTATTTATTAAGATCTGAGATAGGAACGGTCATATTTAGTACTGAAAAGCAGAAAATAAAATGGGCTATGAAAGAAAAAAAAAGGAAATGTCTATTGTTCAAGGGATTCAACCAGAGATAAAACCTATATATACAAGCATGTGTGAAGCTCAAATAAAATAAAAATAAAAGGGCTATTTCATGTCATGACTGCTTGTTGGCTTCCTCTTCATATGCATTCCCTGTGCCATTCTGTACATAGGATGAACCAGAACCAAGGCCATACAAATGACCACAATATTTGGCATCATCAATATGATCTTCAAAGAACATCTAAAAAGGAATTTTGGAAAAAAGAA